>PIJE02000116.1:71740-114240 GCA_002895965.2 Coryphaenoides rupestris
CAAACACAGCCCACAGACAACTCTCTCTGTCTGAGGACAACAGAAAGGTGACGCGGTTAGAGAGCAGCAGTCTTATCCTGATCACCCAGACAGGTTTGACTCCTGGACCAGGTGTTGTGTAGAGAGAGTCTGACTGGCCGCTGTTACTGGGAGGTAGAGAGGAAAGGACGTGTTTATATAGGAGTGACATACAGAGGAATCACAAGGAGAGGAGGGGGTGATGACAGCTGGCTTGGATGAACAACAAGTCCTGGAGTCTTATTGTTCTGATGATGGTTACACTGCCTTCTACAACAATAGTAGAACAGACATAAGTCTCCTCCCCTCCGGCTCTAACAGAGTAGGAGTGTATGTGGACCGGCCTGCTGGCACTCTGTCCTTCTACAGAGTGTCCCCACATGTAGTTGGATCCTCAGACACACTGACACACATCCACACCTTCAAGTTCACATCCACCCAGGAGCACCTCCACCCTGGGTTTTGGTTATGTGATTATGGTTCCTCAGTGTCTCTGTGTCGGTTGTAGAAGTAAACACACACACACACACACACACACACATACATGTCTAGAAATATATTTTCTATGATGAATCATGAAAGGAAGTGACTTTTAAGATCTTTAAGAGGTTAACTAAGCAGGTTTTTTATCAAGATTGAATTAAAATTTTAAATGTAATTTTAAATGTGTTTTTAATACTGATTGATGGTAAATCAGATATACAATTTTTTTCAATATTTTCATGCATTATTTTTTGTAATAAGTGTTTGTATATCAGTTTTTATTTTCCTAAGCCTACTATGGAACCTGATTTAAATCAGATGTAATATCATATTAATAATGCAAGTGGTCTGTGTGAAAAGCTAATGAAGTTCATGTTGTGAATGACTTTACAGTGAATATTGATTCCTTGTGTTGTGTGTGGAACAACACGGCAGCAGAACACGTTCAGTTCTTAGAGATATGTGCTCACCTGCTTATGATTCATAATGTCTGCTACTTCTATTATCTTAGTCCTTCTGTTTATTGTAGACATGTTTCTGTTGTATTTGTTAATAAAGCATAATGGTAATAAACAACTCAATTGATCCAACTGAATGTTGTCGTGTGTTCAGCCGATGATTCTTCCCGTTTCTTCAGTGGAAATCAGTGATGGGAAGTAACGAAGTACAAATACTTTGTTACTGTACTTAAGTCGATTTTTCAGGTATCTGTACTTTACTTTAACACGAATATCTGTACTTTCTACTCTTTACATTACAAATTACTACAAATAAACAACAAACCCCAACTTATAATAAATAAATAAAAACACTGACAGGAGCATTGTAGGGCCCATACATACATTGCACTAAGGAAGATGTGTGTGTGTGTGCACAGGTTGAGGTTGCAGAAGGAACTTTACAGAGAAGGACATTTCCACAGCAAGTCGCTTAATACAGAGCTCCATGCCTTTATGACTTACTATGAAGTGTTTTTGGGGTTTGTTTTTAATGGAGGCAAGTTGTGGTTGTGGTAACTGGGCCGGTTCTATGTAGACCACCAGGTTGGCTGGGCCTCAGGTTAGAGGTCTTGTGCTCAATGGATTTCACACCATTTTGCTTAGGAACATTTGAAGTGAAATGGCTTCATAAAGCATCTATGAGCGCTTGTTATGTCTCCACACTCATTGTATCAGGTCTGTTTATTGTACATATTCAGTCCAACGCTTTGCCGCTCATCAAATTACAGCAAAGCTACGATGACGCGGTGGGTGGCCCGATGTTTGCTTTCTCGGTCCCCGGGGGCCCCTTGGCGGGGTGACCTGGCCCTGAGAAGGATAGTCAGGGTCTTGGACCGGAGCGCCGGTACACCTTTAAGTGCACGCTGACATTTCCATCGCTACAGCGGGGAAACGGTTAGGTACTGTGATGTACGTGTGCCAATACAAAACTCTGGTTTTGAGGATGTGAACGGCCAAACGTGTTAGCTGTGAGAACGACCAATCGGGAAGCGTTAGCTGTGAGAACAACACTTCTTAAATAAAAAAGGAAAATGCTCTTGAATACATAAACTACTCACATGTTAAGTAAATAAATAAAAAAATAAAACACACACACACACATAAGGCTTGAGTTTTCAACTCTTGGTAGTAATTATTGCCATCTAGCATGTTTTGTAAAGCTTAAAAATAAATATGAAATGCTGTCCATAAATAATTTACAACCATAAACACCAGAAGCACACAAAAATAATAAAAAGAAAGAAACATAAGGCCCCTTAATCACAAGAAAGGCTTTTATCGTCCTGAAAATCTCGAGTGAGTGTTGCTCATCACAATCTGGACTCAGGGTCACAATCTATACCTCTGGGGTTTCGTTATTCTACCTAAAGCCGTGAGATATTGAAGATAATCACTACAGTATACAGGGACATCAGGACTTCCTAAACTCTGGTCAAGGTCAACTCAAAATGATTGGTTTTCTGAGTGCGGCCTGTATGGACTACATAGTGGCCAGGGTACTGGTCGCCAACTACCAGCGGCGTCCTCTGCCCCCGATCAGATTTCTCCACAGTGTGTTTCTTGCAAATGAAGTTTTGCCGTCGACCTTGTCTCGGTACAATATTTACATACAATTCTTAATAGCAGGACATTTCAGGATTACCTGTGCACATATTGAAAATGTATCAGAAATATTTGGACTGTCTGCTCTTCTTAAATATGTAAGGTACGCCTGTATCTCTTTCTCTGCACGTTTTTACGATCATGTACTTGAAAAAAATAGTTCATTTGGTGAACTGTTGACAAATGTAACCGTTAGTTTTCTTTCTGTACGTTCTTGTTGTTGTTTTTGTTGTTGTTTTGGTGGTGATCGGGTTGGGGCTGCTTCTCCCGCACCCTCCATCAAGCGGTCAGTCAAGTCAAGTCGACCATTATCACAACGTACCGCCGATGTATGTGTAGCACCTGGCGAGGTCAAAAGGTCAAGGGGGAAGGCCCCAAGGGCACGGCGTACGTGACATACGGCTCGGAGGAGGCGTGCGGGGTGGGGGGGGGGGAGAGGGGAGAGGGAGGGGGAGCACATTCAGTGTTATCTGGAGATCTTCCTCCTCTTGGGCGGTCGGACCTGACGCTCCCTCGATGGCATCTGATGGACCTGCAGGGGAGGGTGGGGGAGATAATCAGACAGGACCGCTAATCAACCACAGTTTAACCGTGGTTGATTACCGCGCTAAAACTGAAAAGTAAGCGACGGTCTCCCAGACGCAGGTGCGCAGGCGCCACACGCAACGTGGTTTGTTTACGACGTCGTTATCGGACAACACGGTGGAAAGCGGTGACGGCGCTCCGGATATTTTCCATCCATCTAAGAGGACGAAATCTGAAGTGTGGACGCATGTGGTGGATTGCAAGAGTGCTGACGGAAAGCTGACTGAAGATCGTTACCCTGTCTGCGGAACATGCAGAGAGAAAAATAAATCGCTGCGATCTTCCGAGTTACCTTCGTGATCACCGCCCGTGACTTAAACAGCAGACGGCCGTTAAGTTAACTTTTAGCTCAATGCCTGATGTGGGGAAAGACATGTGGGGAAGAAGTTTTGTATGCATGTGTGTTACGGTGAAATACTAGTGACCTGAGGTGACCGGGCAACCGTATCAACCAATCAGAGGTGAACGTGCATGAGAACCAACGTCCCAGTAGTGTTTGGGTGGATGCCTGGAGAGAGAAGGTCGTCTTTAATCAGTTCCAGCACAGGCTTAACTGAGGACACTGTGACGTATGTTTCCCCTGAGAGGACGTCTGTGAAGTCAGCCAGTGGTTTCATTGCTGCGTTGATGGACTCCAACACAGAAACATCCTGCCAGGTTGGGTTGAGGTGGCCATGTTTTCTGTCTTCAACCGGGACACGTCTTATGGCTGGGAGTTGCTCCAGCACCCTCTCTACCATCTTCTGCTTAGTGCCCCATCGTGTGACAACATCCTGTGGGAAAGATAATATTGTTCTTGTTCATTAGTTAGTCTATATCAACATTCTTAAACAAACACTACTTTTTACATTTCCATTATTTATCATTATTCATTTGTATGTTTGTATGTTATATTATTTTTATATGCCAGTGCATACTAAACGACTACAGTCTCAATTAGATTCTACAGGTTATTCTACAGGTCTACAGGTCTACTATAAAATAAAAATAACAACTCTTTAAATATTTTGTGTTGCAAATTAAACTATCAATGAATGAAACATCACTCACCAGTATTAGACTGTGTTGGGGGAGATGAGCCTCCCTCTGTGCCTTCCTCAGGTCTCTCCTCTTAAGCCAGCTCAGGTTGAATGCGTTGACCAAACCTTTACAGAGTCCTATGGCACGCGCTGTCCGATCTTTGTCCCTGTCCAGACCATGGCACACAGCAAGATGGAGGTTGTGGCCAAAGCAATTGAGCCATGACCAGCCAAGATTCCTTATTGCAGCAACGACGATACTAAAGGGCAGCATGAAGCGAACGACACTGTCTACACTGTCTGTGAGTGCGCACCATTTTGCACTGTCCTGTTTGTACTTTGTTTGTCGACTAAACGCCCCAACGATTGTGGACTGTCGGGAAGACGGAGAACGTTTAATAGCTTCAGCAAAATTCAATTACAAAGTCAAAATGAATTTTTGTTATTGAATTTACAAAGTCAAAATGAATTTTTGTTATTGAATTTACCTGAAGCTGTTTTGTGTCCTTGATGCTTCGCATTGCATGGGTTTTCTGTGTGGTTGTATTTTAAGTGGGTACAAAAAATTGTTTCATTTTGGCTTCCGCTGTCATCAAATGAACACCTCTAATGTTTCGAACAACTCCATTTTTACAGAATACAGTTTGAACGTTTTTTAAACAACACAGGTCTTGTGTTCCATCGCTGTGCCTCAAAGTCGCGCGCACAGAGCACACAACGAGGGTCACCGATGTTCCTCCAAAATAACGAGAAGACATAAGAAGAAGAAGAAGAAGAAGAACAACAACTTTATTAATCCACACTTAATTGGAAGAGACCGCAGACAGAGAGAGTTTGAGTTGTAAAAGTCCATTGATAAAAGATCTCATCTCAACTCTCAACTTTTTACAAAGCTTTTCCATTACACGCGGCTGTGTTATAATGTGTACTTCTCCCCCCCCCCCCCCCCCCTATAAATGCAGTTTAATCTCAGCGCTTATCACATCTACCTTTTATTGCCTTTATCAATCTCTAGAAACAATCGTAGTGTAGACACTAGGTACGGCCATTTTTCAACCTCATTCTACCGCTCCGCTCTCCGCCCGTCCTTCTCCGCGCTCACGCTTGTCCGTTTATTCTCTCTATCGGATTCCCTCCGTTGCTCTCGCTCATCCGCGGTTTTTAACGTCGCCTAGAGAACATTCTGTCTCTCCTCCGCGGTCGTACTCCAGTGTCACGTGACCCGCCTGAACTCTCTATCATGTGTTTATCTTTTCTCCAGCTCTTTCTTTCTGTCACTCTTTCATTTTCTCTCTTCTTTTGTTTCTTTTGTTTGTTCTCTATCTCATCTCTCCCCATCTATCTCCTCTCTCTCTCTCTCTCTCTCTCTCTCTCTCTCTCTCTCTCTCTCTCTCTCTCTCTCTCTCTCTCTCTCTCTATCTCTCTCTCTCCCTCTCTCTCTCTCTCTCTCTCTCTCTCTCTCTCTCTCTCTCTCTCTCCTCTCTCTCTCTCTCTCTCTCGGCTGTTCTTTCCTATTCTGTTTCTTCTCTCCCTCCGATGCTCTTCTCGGCCCGCCGCCCCCCCAGACAAGGCTTGGTGGAGGTCCATGAGGAGCTCTCCTTCTGGGCTTTCTTTCCTCCCCAGAAGGTTGTTGCCAACTTTCTCTTCCCAGGAAATCTCCGTGACTCCTTCACAGCCTCGTCACATTCCCTCTCCTCTCGTCCGCTCCCGTTTCTTCTCCTTCTTTTCCTTCCTCTCCTCTCCCTCATCCCTCTCCTCTCATCTCCCTCTCCTCTCTCCTCCTCCCCTCTCCCTCTCCTCTTCCCTCTCCTCCCCCTCTCCTCTCCTCTCTTCCTCTCCCTCTCCTCTCCATCTCTTCCTCCCCCTCTCCTCTCCTATCCTCTCATGCATAACCATGCCAAGTTGTTGTAAAGGTGGCATATTTAGAGAGAGCTAGTCATTGGCTACTAGTCCTAAAGACCATATGGTACTATACTACTACTTTCAAAAAGCATTGAACACCTCCAGTCATTAACAAGTTATATGTTTAAAAAGGTTGTGTTAATGTTTCTTTAAAGTACCGTATTTTCCGGACTATAAGGCGCACCGGATTATAAGGCGCACTGTCAATGAACGGGTCTATTTTCATACATAAGGCGCACCGGATTATAAGGCGCACCGCATTATAAGGCGCATTAAGCAACACAAAACAGTCAGATAAATCGAACTTTATTCAACTCATTCACAATAACTCAACATTGTTCAAAGGCCAAACATTTAACAATGCAACCTTTTTAAACATATAACTTGTTAATGACTGGAGGTGTTCAACGCTTTTTGAAAGTAGTAGTATAGTACCATATGGTCTTTAGGACTAGTAGCCAATGACTAGCTCTCTCTAAATATGCCACCTTTACAACAAGAGAGCAGAGAGAGGAGAGAGAGGGAGAGGGGAGGAGAGGAGAGAGGAGGGGAGAGGGAGAGGAGAGGGGAGGAGAGAGAGAAGGGAGGGAGAGAGAGGGAGAGGAGAGATGAGAGAGAGGAGATGAGGAGAGGAGAGAGAGGAGAGAGGAGAGGAAGGAAAGAGAAGAGGAGAAGGGGCGGACGAGAGGAGAGGGAATGTGACGAGGCTGTGAAGGAGTCACGGAGATTTCCTGGGAAGAGAAAGTTGGCAACAACCTTCTGGGGAGGAAAGAAAGCCCAGAAGGAGAGCTCCTCATGGACCTCCACCAAGCCTTGTCTGGGGGGGCGGCGGGCCGAGAAGAGCCATCCGGCACCGGGAGAGAAGAAACCAGAACCAGAGAACAGACACCAGAGAGAGAGAGAGAGAGAGAGAGAGAGAGAGAGAGAGAGAGAAGAGAGAGAGAGAGAGAGGGAGAGAGAGAGAGAGAGAGAGAGAGAGAGAGAGAGAGAGAGAGGGAGGGAGAGACAGAAAGAGAGAGAGACAGAGGAGACGAGATAGAGAACAAACAAAAGAAACAAAAGAAGAGAGAAAATGAAAGAGTGACAGAAAGAAAGAGCTGGAGAAAAGATAAACACATGATAGAGAGTTTAGGTCGGGTCACGTGACACTGGAGTACGACCGCGGAGGAGAGACAGAATGTTCTCTAGGCGACGTTAAAAACCGCGGATGAGCGAGAGCAACGGAGGGAATCCGATAGAGAGAATAAACGGACAAGCGTGAGCGCGGAGAAGGACGGGCGGAGAGCGGAGCGGTGGAATGAGGTTGAAAAATGGCCGTACCTAGTGTCTACACTACGATTGTTTCTAGAGATTGATAAAGGCAATAAAAGGTAGATGTGATAAGCGCTGAGATTAAACTGCATTTATAGGGGGGGGGGGGAGAAGTACACATTATAACACAGCCGCGTGTAATGGAAAACTTTGTAAAAAGTTGAGAGTTGAGATGAGATCTTTTATCAATGGACTTTTACAACTCAAACTCTCTCTGTCTGCGGTCTCTTCCAATTAAGTGTGGATTAATAAAGTTGTTGTTCTTCTTCTTCTTCTTCTTCTTATGTCTTCTCGTTATTTTGGAGGAACATCGGTGACCCTCGTTGTGTGCTCTGTGCGCGCGACTTTGAGGCACAGCGATGGAACACAAGACCTGTGTTCTTTAAAAAACGTTCAAACTGTATTCTGTAAAAAATGGAGTTGTTTCGGAAAATTAGAGGTGTTCATTTGATGACAGCGGAAGCCGAAATGAAACAATTTTTTTGTGTTTGGTAAAATACAACCGCAACAGAAAACCCATGCGATACGAAGCATCAGGACACAAAACAGCTTCAGGTAAATTCAATAACAAAAATTCATTTTGACTTTGTAATTGAATTTTGCTGAAGCTATTAAATTATCCACTCTAAGAGCACTAGAAATATGACATGCTGACCCAATACTAGTCAATAAACAACAAACAACAGAACATCCAGAAAACAGTTGCCTTTCCAAATCGTCTCACCCCGTTCGTCAGTCAGTCCCCCCCCCCCCCCCACCATCCACCGCCACCCCTATCTCTCTTCTATGCAAATGGCCTCCCTCCCACCTGTCTTATCAGTGAGCAAGGTTAACATCCCACAGACTAAATGGAGTGTGCAGACAGCAGTGCCTTATCAAGCCCCCCCCCCCCCCCCGCCCCCCCACCCGCAACCCAACATTGACAGGTGGAAATATTAGCATGGGTGACAGACGACGAGTCCTGTGGTCGCTGGCACGCCACCATCACCCCCACCGCCGCCACCACCTTGCGGGTGTGTCGCTTTGACTTCCAGACCACCACCACCACCGCTCCACTCATCGGCGTCCTCCTCGTGATTAAAGTCAAGGCGGGTCAAAAGGCATTTGCAGAGCTCTTCATCACTGCCAGCACCCGCTCTCGCTCTCTCTCTCTCTCTGCCTTTCTCTCTCTCGCACCGTAGGGCCACATTATACAGACACTGCCCTGACTCCCCCTCTGAAGGGTGAGGAGAAACCCCCCCTGAAGACCCAGAGGCCAGAGACGGACGGACCCTTGAGGTGGAGTCCTCCTATTAGCGACAGCTAGCAGTGCAGTAGATGTAAAATGGTAGTAACAACTATTGCAATATTCATAGTGTTTTAATATTAATATTAATATAGCTTTAATCTATTTTTTATTTTTTATTTTAATACTAGATATAGGCCTAAATATTCAACTATTTCAGTACAACTAAGTCATCTTTAAGCAAACAGCCAAAAGTGCTTACATTGCTAGTATTAGGATGAGCCAACAGATATCCGACACATGACAAACAGTCATCCCCAGTGGGTGATGAGTAAGATGCATGTGTTGCTTATTGCATTTTTTCCTTTTTAAACTTTTTTGCCCGTCATGGCCAATCAACATACTCTATCTCTGTTTCCTTGTGAGTGACAGAGCACAAGAAGTGATGGAGGAATAAGAGATGGAGATCTGAGTCGACAGCAAAACAGGAAGCGTATGCTACTGTACAAAAAAATAATAATAATAATTTAAATAATGTTGACATCAAAGAGGAAGGTCACCGTTCTTTTGACCGCACTCAAACAAAGCTTTGAAAACACGTCACATCTTGGGAGAAACAGAGCAGACGCACTCAAGAGTTGCCAGTTTGAAACCTTGATGTCAGTTCTCCTGATGCTGGTGTCGTTCAACATGATGAACGGCAACGGTTATCCTGGAAGACGTGCAGCCATCTTTTCATGAAACACCTTGCTAGTAAAGATAGAAATATCCCCTATTGATCCTGGTGGTGTTTGTATTGAAGCCGGTGACATTTATGGTCACCGTCCAGCCATTAGCTTGAGGGTGTGATGAAAAAATATGACTTCAATCTAATCAGGTCGGGAATTCATAATTTATGAGCTGTGGGGGTTGATGATGTAGCACAATTTACAGTTGTAATCCTTGTTTACTTTCAATATAACATGCTACTAACTATTATAGCACATTCCTACCAATTTAATAACCATATCTACATGTAATAGATGTCCATTGAGAACTTAAATCACACATTTTTTCCATTGACTTCAATGATTGACTCACCCTGTGACCCGTATACATTAGTTAGTTTTTTAACTTATAATTGTGCTGTCTATCATTCCAACATCATGTCAAACTCCCAAACAGCAAGCATACAGACGTACAACTAGGCTTCCATGTTGCGATGCATGTTGCTTTCTTTACTTATACGACAACATGATGGCACAGGAAGTGAGACTCAAAGGCACATCGCGACAATTGGGAGATAGAAAGGCAGTTTTGCAGAAGTCATAAGCAATCAATGTTATGACTCAATGCTCTCTCTCTCTCTCTCTCTCACTCTCTCTCTCTCTCTCTCTCTCCTGGGACTCAAATACCTGACAGTGATTGCATTTGACCCATGTGCCACCCCCCCCTCTCTCTCTCTCTCTCTCTCTCCTCTCTCTCTCTCTCTCTCTCTCTCTCTCTCTCTCTCTCTCTCTCTCTCTCTCTCTCTGTGTCTCTCTGTGTGTCCTCCATATGGTGGAGTACATTAAGTCATTAATCATCTTATGGTTACTGTGCCATCGACAAAGTTGGTAGGTTCTTTAACATTTGATATTATTATTATTATCATATTTTATATTTTATATATTTTGTTGTTGTTGATATTAATACCATTGATGGTATGTTTGTTCTGTACATTTTGTTATGTTATGTACATTTTGGATGCCTTTTCAAATGAAACAAATGAAGGGAAAAAGGAAATCCAAATCCAAATCATTCAAGTGAACTCCTTACCCATATACACATGTGCATTCTCCCGTTGTGTGCACAATGGCTGACCAATCACCGAATGTATTTACTTGTGATGCACATCACTACTTTTAAAGTGCCACCAAGAGAACCCAGTGGATGGGGACAAGGGTGAGTTGCTTTTGTTACGACTTCACATCTCAGGGTGAATAGATTAGAATGGCTACTATAGCACCTTCCACACATGCAGTCTATTCTGTAAATGTTCCAGAACAATTCCTTCACAGGGTCACGTGTGCGTCCTCTGAAAAGAGGAAATCCGGAAATCCGAATTCCGGCAAATTCCCACCTCAAGACCTAGCGACATCTCTGTAACGTCTGTGTTGTGAATGTAAGCCGCGACATTGCCGTCGGGAGAGCTACGCGCTTGATCATGTGGAGCAAGCGAACCAATCACGTTTGGAACAGTTTAGGATATGACACCTCCGACAAAAATGACAAAATGTCCGCACAGGAGCAGAAGAACGAGCGAGGGATCACAGCATGTTTCTCATCCCATCCAAATACACCGTGTTATGTGTGTTATTCTATGTGTCATCGCCTCAGGTGCACTGTGCCGCCCTACCCAAATTTGTACCACCGCCTCAAGACGAATACACCGGCAAATGTAGGCCTATATGTTGGATCAGCTTCCAGGTTACAGCTCAGATCAGGGTTGGAGCAAAACAAGATTTAATCATGAAATACATACAATCGTTTAACTTAAACACAGCATGAAATATAGTTGCCTGATACACAACAACAGTGGGTATCTCCAAGCAGAACTAACCACTATATATATATTTTGGACTTGACCTGCTGCATTCCACGTGTCCTCGTCTTATGAGAGATGGACGAAATGTCCCTTATCTGCTGGTAACTTTCTCCATGGTCACAGATTAGGAATATGGAAGAAGAGGAAGAACCTCACACCATAATACCCCTGATTACCATTCACCTTATGCCTTATCAGCAGATTTCACATAGGCCTACATTCTGAAGCATGAGGGTCCCTCTAAGGTTAGATGGGAAGAAACAGTGTTTCAGTCGGAGCTTTTCATTATATTACCATTGATTATTGCTTTCGCTATAAGCTTACATGATTGCTTGCTCAGATTGCTCAGGCCAAATCATGATCATTTATTTAGGGAATTATTCATTGTTTTCCCCTGACCCACAATTATGGCAGGGCCCACAATTCCTCTCCTTTTTAGTTATTGTTTTAGAATAAAAGAGGGCAATTGTTTGGAGTTGTGGCATTATCGTATTAATCCTCGTTTTACACTGTGTGCC
Source organism: Coryphaenoides rupestris (assembly GCA_002895965.2). Classification (NCBI taxonomy): domain Eukaryota; kingdom Metazoa; phylum Chordata; class Actinopteri; order Gadiformes; family Macrouridae; genus Coryphaenoides; species Coryphaenoides rupestris. Next base: position 83,470 of record PIJE02000116.1, read on the forward strand.
GGTACATTTCCGCTCTTCTAGCTCTGTGGCTATTTACTTCACTCACTGTACCTGTTAGCCGCGAGATATCATGGAGTCGAGACTCTTCTCACGCCAGGGCCGTGATCTTCCCACGTACAAACTACAAGATATATATATGGTTTCTGTATCTGAATGCACTTAGAATCATTCTGTGTGAACACATGTGAACACACGCTTACAGATCACAAACCAGAGAACTGTACATTAGACCACCTTACCCAGTACATATCATATATACAGTATATACCATATATATTAGGGCTGTCAAACAATTTAAATATTTAATCACAATTAATCGCATGATTGTCCAAAGTGTGCATCACAACTCAATCTCAAATTCATATTTTTTTGATTGACCACAATGGTAATTTGTTATACTTTCAAGTTCAAGTATTTTATTGTCACTTCACAATTTACACGTGAGTATAAGCAGTGAGTGAAAAACTTTTTGTGCAAAACGCCCGACAGCCGACAGTAATTATAAAGGAATACAACCATCAACATCGGAGTGAACAAAATGGTTTTGTTGTGCCAATGTTATTCCTCTTTACACATAAATACAAAAGGTAAGCTAATTGTGTGACCGTGATCATTTTCATTAAACATTGTGGTCCAATTCTGTGGTCTGGGCGCTCTCTTGCGCGTGCAAAGGCAAAGAAAGAGAGGTTAGGCGCTTCTTCAGCTCATCACCGCTGCCCTGAGAGAAGACTTGTTTTTACATGATAAAATAATGAGTGTACGCTAACTCTCCAACACCAGCCAGCTGCTAGGCCCAGAGAAGACGCTGCACAGGAGACCCCGGGGGGCTCGGTCTATCAACCAGCCCGCAAGACTCATCTCTGGAGAAACGCTAATCGCTGGGATGTGTATCTGCATGGCTGTCGGGATTGGTCTGCTTGTTGGTGCGGGTTCCGTTTCTATGGTGATTCCCACAGTATTCCAACACTCACTCACTGGGTACTTATTAGTGAGGATATGAACACACACCTGCTGGTATCCTGATTATTCATTTTCTTGTAAACCAGGCCTCGGTCGTAGCGATTCTTCAGCTGACATGACATGAGTGTTGTGTCGAGGAGGACATAAGCATCATTGAGGAGATCAATGATCTGAGGTACAATGACGATGAAAAGTCATTATGGTGACAGGCCCAGGTGTTAAATGATTTCATTCAGTTATTGTCTTCAGAAAAAAAAAGTAGTGACTTTGAAACAAATGTGCTTTAGTATCGCTATTATCGCTAAATATATACAACAGAGTCAGACATCAGGGTTGTGAACTTTAACAATTAGAAACATTTCAGTTCTCTTCAACGTCTGGTTTGATGTGTATATATTTATTATATGACATTTGTACTTTTTTTTTGTGTTCAACATTGAGTACCATTGCTCTAATACTACGGCTGTGCTATTGATGCATCCGCTGTTTTCATCTCGGTCTTAATTTGTTCTCATCTTCGATCAAGGGAATCGTTAGGCCTTAAAGCCTTTACTATCTCCCGCTCCAGTCACGCTACATCCAGTCAGAGCGGCATGAGACACATCAATAATAGAGTAGATGTATCAATGCGTCTTCTAGAGAGAGAGCAAAAACATCCCACCAGGTGTACTTATGGACACGATCCATTGCATAATTTACATTTTGGGGGGAAAATCACATTAAAATCACAGCTAATTGCATTTCGATGTTTTTCGCACTGCTTCCCCCACCTGCGTGAGACGGGGCTGCAGCAAAGATTAGTGACGTCAGCCACACAACACATACACAGACACACACACACAACACACACACACAACACATACACACACACACACACACACACACACACACAGGCACACACACACAGGCACACACACACACACAGGCACACACAGTCAGAGAGGAGAACTGGGACAGCCAAGCTCCCTCTGAACCAACATACATCTCAACACACGACTAAAAGATAATAGAATTTGGCTTTGGCAGCGCCTAGTGCCTACCAATGGCGGCAGGGAATCATAAAATGTGTCGTAAAGTTTAGATGGGGCCCAAAGAAAACAAGTCCGACCCAACCTTGTGCTAGCTTGTACACGTTCTGTCGGAGCCCCGCACGGGCCCGTCCCATTGGCTGCATTTAAAACCAACACTTCACTACAAGTCTGATGACGTCTTAAAAACCATAACCTTTGATTGACTGGTGATAAAAACATAATTGACACAAGGAATAAAAAATTGGACTGGAACAGGAAATTTGAATGACAGAAATCTGAAAAATTAGGAATCACGCACCGGGCATCTTAATGAATAGCGTCACGCAGAGAAGAAGCTTTTGTGTTTATTAGGAACTATGTATCCATGACGGTGAATGATAAGGTTTAAGGTTACAATGTTATAATACATATAACATTGGAATTATCACATACAGTATATGAATAGCCTTCCCCACCCCAATTATTACAAATATATCTTATATCTCTGACCACGAGACCAGCCCTGCCCGGCGCATGTCGGGAGGGGGAAATTCCTACCCAGCAGTCTCGTGTCCGGACAGAGAATAAATCGGATGTGTTAATTAGTTATCATCCATCGACTTGCTCACAAGAGGAGCTGTCTCGTCTTTGTGCGACTCTCGCTGTAACCTCCCCACCTTTTTATTGCATGGCACAAGAATAACACCACCATTTTCTGAAAAGTAGGAACTCCGTCACCGAGAGGTCTATCTTTTTTAAAAGATCGAGCGTGTGGTGCATTGTGGATTTGGGCAATTCAGCACCCCTGCCCACGTTTACTGCCACTGGGCAGTTTTTTCCCGTTTGTTTATGCCGCAGCATTAACAGAAATGTATATTTCGTTCGACCCGCCGTCAGTCCACAATATATTCTCTTTGTCGCGTGAGTCCAATAAACCGGAGCACTCTATCTTATCATGAATTAAAACATTGCGGCTCCAAAACAGATTGGATTGGAGGACTAGGTTAAAGACGCGCCCTCGCCGCTGGGCAGCCGACCAATAAAAACAAGTTAAAACAAAATTGGTTTTATTGCACGCCCATATTTTTGGGGCTGGCTTGTCCCCCGTATTTGTGCTGCCGTATCTCATTCGATATTTGAGGAAGAACTGAATTGTGAGACAACAGCTGCTCAATTAAGCCTCCAGATTCTTTAATCAGTGGTTGCTATGGTTTCCCTGTGTATACCCATCTATATTCCATATGTCCTGCATCAGCAACAGCATGTGCTATCTGGATTTGTATTTGTGGGTGTGTGTGTGTGTGTGTGTGTGTGTGTATGTGTGAGAGTTACCAAAAGCAGCATTAATATGTAGGGAGAGTCAGGGCATTCTTCCAATGAAAAAAGCACAATGCTGTTGCAGTACCATCTGTAAAGCTTACTGAAGGCTAAGCTGTATCTGTGTTTACAGTGTATCTCTGTCCTCCAGATATTTACTATTTACTGCTATTGCATAGTACGGAGAGCATAGGAAAGTGAAGGTATGTCACCCCACTTGGCCACAATAAACGCTTGCATGGCTAAAATGAATTCAGCTAGACAGTGGACATAAATATAACTTGTGCATTGACAGAATGTGTTCATTGAAAGCCAAGCTGGTTTGTGATCAGAATCTTTTCCGCCGGTGGCAAAGCTGTGAACTAAAACCGTTTTTCCGTCAGATAGCAGAGAGGCCTTGAGGTTTGCTTGACATGCTCTCGCCTTATCCACCTTAAAACACGGTTGCTAGACCTGGCTCAAGTATCGCAGAAATCTGCCAGACGTAATTACACGCTTACAATTTAGCACGGCAACCTTGAACACCCGCGTACATTCTATCGGCTTTGGTAGTACACGTGCATACTTGTACTCATGCGGCAATACCCATGTTCACCCCACGAAAAAACAACTGACAAACGGCAGATCGGTTGAGTCTTGTCTGCGCCCACCACAGCTGCAGTCCTTGGGAACACATGTGCACATATGCTACCCCCTGTGCTACCCCCCTGCGCTGTACCGCCGAGTAAGAATTCTCCCTCAATGTTTGACACCAGAACGAACAAACATGTGTTGCGTCCTCCTCCTCCTCCTCCTCCTCCTCCTCCACAAGTCATCTTTAAGCAAACAGCCAAAAGTGCTTACATTGCTAGTATTAGGATGAGCCAACAGATATCCGACACATGACAAACAGTCATCCCCAGTGGGTGATGAGTAAGATGCATGTGTTGCTTATTGCATTTTTTCCTTTTTAAACTTTTTTGCCCGTCATGGCCAATCAACATACTCTATCTCTGTTTCCTTGTGAGTGACAGAGCACAAGAAGTGATGGAGGAATAAGAGATGGAGATCTGAGTCGACAGCAAAACAGGAAGCGTATGCTACTGTACAAAAAAAAGATAATTATTTAAGATTTTAATTCAAATAATGTTGACGTCAAAGAGGAAGGTCACCGTTCTTTGACCGCACTCAAACAAAGCTTTGAAAACACGTCACATCTTGGGAGAACAGAGCCGACGCACTCAAGAGTTGCCAGTTTGAAACCTTGACTGTCAGTTCTCCTGATGCTGGTGTCGTTCAACATGATGAACGGCAACTGTTATCCTGGAAGACATGCAGCCATTTTTCATGAAACACCTTGCTAGTAAAAGATAGAAATATCCCCATTGATCCTGGTGGTGTTTGTATTGAAGCCGGTGACATTTATGGTCACCTCCAGCCATTAGCTTGAGGGTGTGATGAAAAAAATATGACTTCAATCTAATCAGGTCGGGAATTCATAATTTATGAGCTGTGGGGGTTGATGATGTAGCACATTTACAGTTGTAATCCCTTGTTTACTTTCAAATATAACATGCTACTAAATTATAGCACATTCTACATTTAATAACCATATCTACATGTAATAGATGTCCATTGAGAACTTAAATTACACATTCTTCCATTGACTTCAATGATTGACTCACCCTGTGACCCGTATACATTAGTTAGTTTTTTTACTTAAATTGTGCTGTCTATCATTCCAACATCATGTCAAACTCCAAACAGCAAGCATACAGACGTACAAACTAGGCTTCATGTTGCTATGCATGTTGCTTTCTTACTTATAGACAACATGATGGTACAGGAAGTGAGACTCAAAGGCAATCGCGACAATTGGGAGATAGAAGGCAGTTTGCAGAAGTCATAAGCAATCAATGTTATGACTCAATGCTCGCTCTCTCTCTCTCTCTCTCTCTCTCTCTCTCTCTCTCTCTCTCTCTCTCTACTCTCTCTCTCTCTCTCTACCTCTCTCTCTCTCTCTCTCTCTCTCTCTCTCTCTCTCCCTCTCTCTCTCTCTCTCTCTCTCTCTCTCTCTCTCTCTCTCTCTCTCTCTCTCTCTCTCTCTCTCTCTCTCTCTTCTTGTTACGACTTCACATCTCAGGGTGAATAGATTAGAATGGCTACTATAGCACCTTCCACACATGCAGTCTGTTCTGTAAATGTTCCAGAACATTTCCTTCACAGGGTCACGTGTGCGTCATCTGAAAAGAGGAAATCCGAAATCCGAATTCCATCCGAACCTCAAGACCTAGTGACATCTCTGTAACGTCTGTGTTGTGAATGTAAGCCGTCGGGAGAGCTACGCGCTTGATCATGTGGAGCAAGCGAACCAATCACATTTGGAACAGTTTGGGATATGACTGACACCTCCGCAACGGCAACACATTGACAAAAATGACAAAATGTCCGCACAGGAGCAGAAGAACGAGCGAGGGATCACAGCATGTTTCTCATCCCATCCAAATACACCGTGTTATGTGTGTTATTCTACGTGTCATCGCCTCAGGTGCAATGTGCCGCCCTACCCAAATTTGTACCACCGCCTCAAGACGAATACACCGGCAAATGTAGGCCTATATGTTGGATCAGCTTCCAGGTCACAGCTCAGATCAGGGTTGGAGCAAAACAAGATTTAATCATGAAATACATACAATCGTTTAACTTAAACACAGCAGGAAATATAGTTGCCTGATACACAACAACAGTATCTCCAAGGAGAACTAACCACTATATATATATATTTTGGACTTGACCTGCTGCATTCCACGTGTCCTCGTCTTATGAGAGATGGACCGAAATGTCCCTTATCTACTGGTAACTTTCTCCATGGTCACAGATTAGGAATATGGAAGAAGAGGAAGAACCTCACACTATAATACCCCTGATTACCATTTACCTTATTCCATATCAGCACATTTCACATAGGCCTACATTCTGAAGCATGAGGGTCCCTCTAAGATTAGATGGGAAGAAACAGTGTTTCAGTCGGAGCTTTTCATTATATTACCATTGATTATTGCTTACATGATTGCTTGCTCAGATTGCTCAGGCCAAATCATGATCATTTATTTCGGGAATTATTCATTGTTTTCCCCTGACCCAGAATTATGGCAGGCCCACAATTCCTCTCCTTTTTAGTTATTGTTTTAGAATAAAAGAGGGCAATTGTTTGGAGTTGTGGCATTATCGTATTAACTGTGTATTATCCTCGTCTTACGCTGTGTGCCGGTACATTTCCGCTCTTCTAGGTCTGTGGCTATTCACTGTATCTGTTAGCCGCGAGATGTCATGGAGTCGAGACTCTTCTCACGCCAGGGCCGTGATCTTCCCACGTACAAACTACAGATATATATATGGTTTCTGTATGTGAATGCACTTAGAATCATTCTGTGTGAACACATGTGAACACACGCTTACAGATCACAAACCAGAGAACTGTATATAAGACCACAGCTAGAAACGGCACCTTACCCAGTACATATCATATATACAGTACAGTATATACCATGTATATTAGGGCTGTCAAACAATTTAAATATTTAATCACAATTAATCGCATGATTGTCCAAAGTGTGCATCACAACTCAATCTCAAATTCATATTTTTTTGATTGACCACAATGGTAATTTGTTATACTTCCATCAACATGGGAGTGAACAAAATGGTTGTGTTGTGCCAATGTTATTCCTCTTTACTCATAAATACAAAAGGTAAGCTAATTGTGTGACCGTGATCATTTTCATTAAACATTGTGGTCCAATTCTGTGGTCTGGGCGCTCTCTTGCGCGTGCAAAGGCAAAGAAAGAGAGGTTAGGCGCTTCTTCAGCTCATCACCGCTGCCCTGAGAGAAGACTTGTTTTTACATGATAAAATAATGAGTGTACGCTAACTCTCCAACACCAGCCAGCTGCTAGGCCCAGAGAAGACGCTGCACAGGAGACCCGGGGGGCTCGGTCTATCAAACAGCCCGCAAGACTCATCTCTGGAGAAACGCTAATCGCTGGGATGTGTATCTGCATGGCTGTCCGGGATTGGTCTGCTTGTTGGTGCGGGTTCCGTTTCTATGGTGATTCCACAGTATTCCAACACTCACTCACTGGGTACTTATTAGTGGGCTATGAACACACACCTGCTGGTATCCTGATTATTCATTTTCTTGTAAACCAGGCCCTTCGGTCGTAGCGATTCTTCAGCTGACATGACATGAGTGTTGGTCGAGGAGGACATAAGGCATCATTGAGGAGATCAATGATCTGAGGTACAATGACGATGAAAAGTCATTATGGTGACAGGCCCAGGTGTTAAATGATTTCATTCAGTTATTGTCTTCAGAAAAAAAAGTAGTGACTTTGAAACAAATGTGGTTATTATCGCTATTATCGCTAAATATATACATCAGAGTTAGACATCAGGGTTGTGAACTTTAAACAATTAGAAACATTTCAGTTCTCTTCAAACGTCTGGTTTGATGTGTATATATTTATTATATGACATTTGTACTTTTTTTTTGTGTTCAACATTGAGTACCATTGCTCTAATACTACGGCTGTGCTATTGATGCATCCGCTGTTTTCATCTCGGTCTTAATTTGTTCTCATCTTCGATCAAGGGAATCGTTAGGCCTTAAAGCCTTTACTATCTCCCGCTCCAGTCACGCTACATCCAGTCAGAGCGGCATGAGACACATCAATATAGAGTAGATGTATCAATGCGTCTTCTAGAGAGAGAGCAAAAACATCCCACCAGGTGTACTTATGGACACGATCCATTGCATAATTTACATTTTGGGGGGAAAATCACATTAAAATCACAGCTAATTGCATTTTGATGTTTTTCGCCTGCTTCCCCCACCTGCGTGAGACGGGCTGCAGCAAAGATTAGTGACGTCAGCCACACAACACATACACAGACACACACACACACACACACACACACACACACACACACACACACACACACACACACACACACAGGCACACACACACAGGCACACACACACACACAGGCACACACAGTTCAGAGAGGAGAACTGGGACAGCCAAGCTCCCTCTGAACCAACATACATCTCAACACACGACTAAAAGATAATAGAATTTGGCTTTGGCAGCGCCTAGTGCCTACCAATGGCGGCAGGGAATCATAAAATGTGTCGTAAAGTTTAGATGGGGCCCAAAGAAAACAAAGTCCGACCCAACCTTGTGCTAGCTTGTACACGTTCTGTCGGAGCCCCGCACGGGCCCGTCCCATTGGCTGCATTTAAAACCAACACTTCACTACAAGTCTGGTGACGTCTTAAAACCATAACCTTTGATTGACTGGTGATAAAAACATAATTGACACAAGGAATAAAAAATGGGACTGGAACAGGAAATTTGAATGACAGAAATCTGAAAAATTAGGAATCACGCACCGGGCATCTTAATGAATAGCGTCACGCAGAGAAGAAGCTTTGTGTTTATTAGGAACTATGTATCCATGACGGTGAATGATAAGGTTTAAGGTTACAATGTTATAATACATATAACATTGGAATTATCACATACAGTATATGAATAGCCTTCCCCCACCCCAATTATTACAAATATATCTTATATCTCTGACCACGAGACCAGCCCGCCCGGCGCATGTCTGGAGGGGGAAATTCCTACCCAGCAGTCTCGTGTCCGGACAGAGAATAAATCGGATGTGTTAATTAGTTATCATCCATCGACTTGCTCACAAGAGGAGCTGTCTCGTCTTTGTGCGACTCTCGCTGTAACCTCCCCACCTTTTTATTGCATGGCACAAGAATAACACCACCATTTTCTGCAAAGTAGGAACTCCGTCACCGAGAGGTCTATCTTTTTTAAAAAGATCGAGCGTGTGGTGCATTGTGGATTTGGGCACTTCAGCACCCCTGCCACGTTTACTGCCACCCGGGCAGTTTTTTCCCGTTTGTTTATGCCGCAGCATTAACAGAAATGTATATTTCGTTCGACCCGCCGTCAGTCCGCAATATATTCTCTTTGTCGCGTGAGTCCAATAAACCGGAGCACTCTATCTTATCATGAATTAAACATTGCGGCTCCAAAACAGATTGGATTGGAGGACTAGGTTAAAGACGCGTCCTCGCCGCTGGGCAGCCGACCAATAAAAACAAGTTAAAACAAAATTGGTTTTATTGCACGCCCATATTTTTGGGGCTGGCTTGTCCCCCGTATTTGTGCTGCCGTATCTCATTCGATATTTGAGGAAGAACTGAATTGTGAGACAACAGCTGCTCAATTAAGCCTCCAGATTCTTTAATCAGTGGTTGCTATGGTTTCCCTGGTGTATACCCATCTATATTCCATATGTCCTGCATCAGCAACAGCATGTGCTATCTGGATTTTGTATTTTGTGGGTGTGTGTGTGTGTGTGTGTGTGTGTGTATGTGTGAGAGTTACCAAAAGCAGCATTAATATGTAGGGAGAGTCAGGGCATTCTTCCAATGAAAAAAGCACAATGCTGTTGCAGTACCATCTGTAAAGCTTACTGAAGGCTAAGCTGTATCTGTGTTTACAGTGTATCTCTTAGCTGTCCTCCAGATATTTACTATTTACTGCTATTGCATAGTAAGGAGAGCATAGGAAAGTGAAGGTATGTCACCCACTTGGCCACAATAAACGCTTGCATGGCTAAAATGAATTCAGCTAGACAGTGGACATAAATATAACTTGTGCATTGACAGAATGTGTTCATTGAAAGCCAAGCTGGTTTGTGATCAGAATCTTTTCCCGCCGGTGGCAAAGCTGTGAACTAAAACCGTTTTTCCGTCAGATAGCAGAGAGGCCTTGAGGTTTGCTTGACATGCTCTCGCCTTATCCACCTTAAACACGGTTGCTAGACCTGGCTCAAGTATCGCAGAAATCCGCCAGACGTACTTACACGCTTACAATTTAGCACGGCAACCTTGAACACCCGCGTACATTCTATCGGCTTTGGTAGTACACGTGCGTACTTGTACTCATGCGGCAATACCCATGTTCACCCACGAAAAAACAACTGACAAACGCAGATCGGTTGAGTCTTGTCTGCGCCCACCACAGCTGCAGTCCTTGGGGAACACATGTGCACATATGCTACCCCCTGTGCTACCCCCCTGCGCTGTACCGCCGAGTAAGAATTCTCCCTCAATGTTTGACACCAGAACGAACAAACATGTGTTGCGTCCTCCTCCTCCTCCTCCTCCTCCACACTTTGTCATTGCCTTGTTGAAAATCCCCCTCGTGATTAACGTCTTTGACCTGCACAAGACAAGCTCGATAAAAATCTAACATTTCGCAGCGAATCTGGACCACGACGACTGAGATCGCGTCTTTCACTCACACTCACACACACACACACACACGCATAATTATTATGGGGTCCAATATCTGGCCGACCAGCCCTACAGATTTTAGAATCGAGCCCGACTTCGAATCGTTTTACATTTTTCGGCCGTGGAAATGGTGTAGGATAGGTGAGCTTCACCTGGAAGCTGAAGCGTAGGCAGCAGGGGAAGAGCTGTGGGGATTTAAAATGGCAGGATGATTTATAGTCACCTCAAACAGCAGCCACAGATCTCCCAGAAAAGAAGACGAAAAAGAGCCATCAGTCATACGGCAATAGATTTCATTGTGAACCATGACCACATCTGGAGCGCTGCGTGAGATATTGCTTGAAGGTCATTTTATTACCCACAATGCATTTTCCTAAATCTATTGGTTTTTTTGTTTTGGGTTGTTTTTTTTACAATGAAATACAATGAGTGTTTTGGGGAGCAGGGAGCAGTGTTGCAGATGTCTATCAGTTAATTTACAAGGCTGCACACACACAATGATTTAAAGTTTTTTAACAAAGCAACAATATTGTTTCTGTGGCTTACGTGTTTATATTGTTTATTTGGTTTGTAATTTATATTGTTTGGCGTGTTAGTTGTTTTGGGCTGTGAGTTCAGTGTGTCTCACTTAACTACAATGTTTAAAAATGTAAATTCAATGTATTGATGAATCAATTGCTAAATTGACAAATACCCACGAGTTAATAGCTCTGACAGATGTTCATGTATGGCTCATATCTGAATACAAATATTATACAAATAATGTTGTTCAATGTCCATACAATCACAGGTGCAGATACCAGTACAGAACAGTCTGTCCAACATTACTTAACAACATACATAGCTGCACTTCCATATACATTGGAAACCATGATTGAAAATTGTTTAATTTGTTAAAAAAACAACAACAACAAAACAGAATGTGTACTTTAAGGCATGATATAATAAAGTGTGCATTTTATTTAGTTTTTCTCTTTTTGTCCATCACGACAGCTCTCCTCTATGTGTTATGAAATATTCACGTTTCTTTTCTTTTTTTTATCGGGGAGGACATTCGACTTGGTATTTTGGACTCAGTATCAGTTGGAGTGTGAAAGACGTGGCCTCGGTGAGCTGACCTATCCTGTGACCCGCAAACAACAACCCGCGCGCTCCGCTAAAGTCTCTCCACCGCAGAATCAAAATGGACGACGAATCACACGGCGATTACATTCGGAAGCCACATTCCTACGTTGTTTGTGTATTTCCGGATCGTGAGTCGATGTCGACATAAATATTTGACGATGTGTGTGAGCGGATGTCAGCGGCAACAGAGCGGAGTAACACAGGGACCGTGTTCATCGATTTACTCGTTCACGGTAACAAAGTGGAGGGCGGAGAAACATCCTGCAGGGAGAATGGCCAGAACTGGAGGACAGAAAGAAAGAAGAAGAAGATAAGGAACAAGAACAAAGGGGGGGGGGGGGGGGGGGTGGCTGAGGGTTGACAGGAGAGGAAACACCATTTAGAACATCGTTAGCTACTGTACGTGTGTATGTGTCTGTGTGTGTGTGTGTGTGTGTCTGTCTGTGTGTGTGTGTCTGTCTTTCTGTGTGTGTTGTCAAGTAGGGTTGATTCACCGGTGTCCGAAAAACCACGTGATGATGGGTAAAGTAAGGGGAAGTGGGATACTTATAATCTATGCATATAACCATCATGATGTTTAGTATTGTTTAACATATATCATGTGTGGAGAAGGTGATGTTTTATGGATGTATGACGGTTGATCATATTTTAAGACGTATTGTGTTTGACATTCATAAGCATGTTTAACATTGTTATAATTTCTTTTACTCATAGTCATGTGTATTATATTCTGTGTGATGAACTGGCAAAGAAATGTTGAATGAAATAACTATTACTATTAAGAAACCTAAGGGAGTCATTACGAGGATATTACCATAAGTATAGACTACAGTCTGTTGATGGTGTGTGTAAATATTGAGTGTCTATGATTGTGATCGGTAACCATTGGGTCCATAGTAGTAAGAATATCATGGGCCTAGGGTAGGCCTAGGAGAACAATACAGCTCTAAGTCACGAATGGTTGTAATACATTTTAGTAAACACGGGATGGCGGCATCACTGACAGAGCGCCAGGTGGTCTTACTCAAAGCAGCAGACACACCCCCAAGTGGGAAGTAACCCATCCTAAGCAGGAGTCCTTCCATGCTTTTATGATGGTCAGCACTTTTTTGGTTGATAGTCAGCACTTATTGGTGTCATGAAAAAATAGTAAGATAGAACCCAGGTGATCTAAGGACAATGACCGGGGTAAGAGGCGACTGCGCATGCGACAAGGGGATAGAAAAAATAGTGCTTGTGTGTTTGTGTGTGTGTGTGCGTGTTGGCGTGTCACATTTACACTTCAGCAGCCCCCTCCTGTTATTGTACTTAATTCATCAAATGAATGAACAAACGTAAGACTGACAGAGGAAGACAGAGGACACATTAAAGTGGGGTTTCTGCCTGGGAGAGGACATGAGCCAGCAGCGTGCACGCGTGATGTGTCGTGCAGGATGTGAACAGTGTAGTGCACGTCGGTGTAGTGCACGCGTCGGTATAGTGCACGCCTTTGTGGTAGTGCACGTCGGTATAGTGCACGCCTTGTGTGGTAGTGCACGTCGGTATAGTGCACGCCTGTGTGGTAGTGCACGTCGGTATAGTGCACGCCTGAGTGGTAGTGCACGGTCGGTATAGTGCACACCTGAGTGGTAGTGCACGGTCGGTATAGTGCACGCCTGAGTGGTAGTGCACGTCGGTATAGTGCACGCCTTTGGTTGGTAGTGCACGTCGGTATAGTGCACGCCTGTGTGGTAGTGCACGGTCGGTATAGTGCACGCCTGAGTGGTAGTGCACGTCGGTATAGTGCACGCCTTTGTGGTAGTGCACGTCGGTATAGTGCACGCCTTTGTGGTAGTGCACGTCGGTATAGTGCACGCCTGAGTGGTAGTGCACGTCGGTACTGTAAGTTTGGAACCCATCGGATAACATTTACTAGGAATAATGACAGAAATTGTCCTGAAAAGCGAATGAAGGGCCGACCCTTACAATATTTGGACTTTTGGCCCAAAATATTTTCTCTTCCAATCCTTTTCCCAACGTAACCACGTCTCACCCGAGTGTGCCGACGCTGTACTGTAAGTTTGGAACCCATCGGATAACGTTTACTAGGAATAATGACAGAAATTGTCCCAAAAAAAGCGATAAGGGCCGACCCTTACAATATTTGGACTTTTGGCCCAAAATATTTTCTCTTCCAAGCCTTTTCCAAACGTAACCACGTCTCACCCAGAGTGTGCCGACGCTGTACTGTAAGTTTGGAACCCATCGGATAACGTTTACTAGGAATAATGACAGAAATTGTCCCAAAAAAAGCGATAAGGGCCGACCCTTACAATATTTGGACTTTTGGCCCAAAATATTTTCTCTTCCAATCCTTTTCCAAACGTAACCACGTCTCACCCCGAGTGTGCCGACGCTGTACTGTAAGTTTGGAACCCATCGGATAACGTTTACTAGGAATAATGACAGAAATTGTCCCAAAAAAAGCGATAAGGGCCGACCCTTACAATATTTGGACTTTTGGCCCAAAATATTTTCTCTTCCAATCCTTTTCCAAACGTAACCACGTCTCACCCGAGTGTGCCGACGCTGTACTGTAAGTTTGGAACCCATCGGATAACGTTTACTAGGAATAATGACAGAAATTGTCCCAAAAAAAGCGATAAGGGCCGACCCTTACAATATTTGGACTTTTGGCCCAAAATATTTTCTCTTCCAATCCTTTTCCAAACGTAACCACGTCTCACCCCGAGTGTGCCGACGCTGTACTGTAAGTTTGGAACCCATCGGATAACGTTTACTAGGAATAATGACAGAAATTGTCCCAAAAAAAGCGATAAGGGCCGACCCTTACAATATTTGGACTTTTGGCCCAAAATATTTTGTCTTCCAAGCCTTTTCCAAACGTAACCACGTCTCACCCAGAGTTTGCCGAAGCTGTACTGTAACTTTGGAACCCATCGGATAACGTTTACTAGGAATAATGACAGAAATTGTCCTAAAAAAAGCGATAAGGGCAGACCCTTACAATATTTGGACTTTTGGCCCAAAATATTTTCTCTTCCAAGCCTTTTCCAAACGTAACCACGTCTCACCCCGAGTGTGCCGACGCTTTACTGTAAGTTTGGAACCCATCGGATAACGTTTACTAGGAATAATGACAGAAATTGTCCCAAAAAAAGCGATAAGGGCCGACCCTTACAATATTTGGACTTTTGGCCCAAAATATTTTCTCTTCCAAGCCTTTTCCAAATGTAACCACGTCTCACCCAGAGTGTGCTGACGCTGTACTGTAAGTTTGGAACCCTTCGGATAACGTTTACTAGGAATAATGACAGAAATTGTCCCAAAAAAGCGATAAGGGCAGACCCTTACAATATTTGGACTTTTGGCCCAAAATATTTTCTCTTCCAAGCCTTTTCCAAACGTAACCACGTCTCACCCCGAGTGTGCCGACGCTGTACTGTAAGTTTGGAACCCATCGGATAACGTTTACTAGGAATAATGACAGAAATTGTCCCAAAAAAGCAATAAGGGCCGACCCTTACAATATTTGGACTTTTGGCCCAAAATATTTTGTCTTCCAAGCCTTTTCCAAACGTAACCACGTCTCACCCAGAGTTTGCCGACGCTGTACTGTAAGTTTGGAACCCATCGGATAAGGTTTACTAGGAATAATGACAGAAATTGTCCTAAAAAAAGCGATAAGGGCCGACCCTTACAATATTTGGACTTTTGGCCCAAAATATTTTCTCTTCCAAGCCTTTTCCAAACGTAACCACGTCTCACCCCGAGTGTGCCGACGCTGTACTGTAAGTTTGGAACCCATCGGATAACGTTTACTAGGAATAATGACAGAAATTGTCCCAAAAAAAGCGATAAGGGCCGACCCTTACAATATTTGGACTTTTGGCCCAAAATATTTTCTCTTCCAAGCAAACGTAACCACGTCTCACCGAGAGTGTGCCGAAGCTGTACTGTAAGTTTGGAACCCATCGGATAACGTTTACTAGGAATAATGACAGAAATTGTCCCAAAAAAAGCGATAAGGGCCGACCCTTACAATATTTGGACTTTTGGCCCAAAATATTTTCTAGCACTAGGATGGTATCACAGTACGAAAATGAAGGGAACCTGGAAGACGCGCTAACGCATTGTTAGAGTGGATAACTTGAGACACAGGTGAGAAAGGGGCAGCAGATTTCAAACACGAGTTAGGCTAGTGTCGCACGCGATGTTATGTGGGCGCAGAGGGGAGAGTGAGGGAGGCCGTAAGCGTCTAATGAACACGGCTGTTCGCGCCCACAATGTGGTGGCTCGACCCCCAAATGATTGAGGGAAGGGCGGGAGGGAGGGAGGGAGGAGGAGGAGGAGGAGGGGAAGGGAGGAGAGACACGCCGAGAGGAAAACCGTGATGGGGAGGGAAGAGGAGAAGATGGCAGGTGGGAGACGAGGGGATGGGGTCGAAGGAGAAGCACACACACACACACACTCACACACACACTCAAATACATATCTTTTCTGAATCCCCGTGCTAACATCAAGGTTTCAATCATTCATGTGGCCATGGCAGTTTAGAGTTGAATTTGCCCGTGCACAAACAATCTGATCTGGGGTACGGTCGGGCCTGATCTGAAGTCAGACCCAATGACTCAAAAGCTCAATTCCTCGTCCATCTTGAAAACCTCATCTCCTGTTCCTAAATGATCTTCAGCTTTCAATGCCACTACCAGGGCGGGCCGTTTCAACTCAAGTACACTGCCGCTCGTCAACATGTAAACAACGCGATGTCCTTCCAGAACCCAGTGTATTTCTGTTAAAACATGTTCACCAGGACATAAGATGCCTCCCCAAATGAAAGCATTCAAACCATGCTAATACATTCAACAGTCGTCCAACAATGCTATAATACAACAGTTACAACACTTATGACAGTATTGCATGAAATATCATCAACGTCTTTGTGTTTTGCGAGCAACAATAACCTTCCGGCAGTCTGACTATGAATGCTAATCGTGGGTTAACGAGGTGAACACCTGCCACTCACTCACAGAGAGCCACGCCCCCTCCTATCGCTGCCCTACAGACAGTGCTAAAGCACCCATACAGATATAGCACATTGGAGATGCAGGTACTCCTGGGACATCAAATATATTGCAAATATGTTTTTTTTACATTCAGTATCACAATATCATCAGAGCCAAAGTGCTGGCTTCAATGACATTTAAACATTGAAACATTTAAATGTGTGGGTCCTCGTCGTGGCCTATACCTACCTCAAAAGGGGTAAGTAAAAAAATATAGAGAATTAAATCAAAAGGAAGATACACAAAAACAAGATGGCAGAGAGGGAGGCGTTCATAAAAGCTAGCATGTTGCTCCACATGCTTTAGAAAATAAAAATACAATTTTGTAGTGCTTATGTAAAAACATGTGGAGGACCAAATCAGACTGACACGGAAGGGTAATTAACGGAGCTGGGAGGAAGGCTGAAGCCTAAATGGCTTCTAATTTCCTCCCTTTAATTCCTTACGGCGCATCTGCAAGTCTGCTGGAGTGTGAGAGGAGGAGACCGAGAGAGAGGAGCATGAAGCAGTCGAGGGCAGGGCACACGTGAATAGAGAGACACAGAGACACAGAGAGAGAGAGAGAGAGAGAGAGAGAGAGAGAGAGAGAGAGGAGAGAGAGAGAGATCTTGTGCGGCCTGTCAGCTTTCCCTCCTTCATTCTCGAGCTCGCTCTTTTATTTTTTATCCTTCTGTCATCGTCCTTGAAACACAGAGGGAACATTCAGTGCCAAGGAGGCAAGACAAAGTCCCGAACACACACACACACACACACACTTTATCCAAGAACACATGAAAATTTACTCACACACCAACACAAGCACACACACACAGACATACACACACACACACACACACTATTGACTCCCACACACACACACACACAAACGTCTGTTCTCTCTCTCTCACACACACACACACACACACACACACACACACACACACATGAAAGTCGTCAACACAGATAAACACACACACACGCCCTCATGTGCACACACAGTACACTGATTAACACAAACATATGCAGGCCCATATATACATCCATACATACACACGTAGAGACACACACATACGCACACAGACAGACGCGACCAGGCGCACACAGATCAGAGTCAGGAGGACGCGCTCGCTAGTTGACGCCATTTGAAACACCTGTACGCCTGACACCTGGGGCTCCCCCTGCGCCTGCACCTCCTCCTCCTCCTCCTCCTCCTCCTCCTCCTCCCGCACGTCCTCCATCCTGGATCTTAACGTTGTCTTCCCTTTCATGTTCCCTCGAAGCCTCCGTCTCCGTCGCCTCCGGCTCTCTATTCATTTCACGAGTCCATTGGCATCAGTGTCACTGAAACGCCACCTTACGCATGCCGCACGTTCTGTGTGCTCTCTATCTAGCTACCTGTCTGTCTAGCTACCTGTCTGTCTGCCTCCTGCCAGTGTTAGAGCGTCTTTTCCAAACGTTGCGTCATGCCCCTCCCTAATTAGCATTGAGCGGGAAAATAAAAGAGCAACAAACAGTAGAACAGTGGCATCTGTGTGTGTGTGTGTGTGTGTGTGTTCTATCACTTAGATAAACACACACACACAACACACACACCGAACCACATCCCATAGTCCCTGTTGCATTCATTAGAACGAGGGAGATAATTCATGTGGTTCCGCAGCCTAATGTCAGATTGTCACTCATTCAATTATAATAATCAATGCACCACGTTATGGATGATATCTCAGAGATATATGTCCATGTCTATCTGTGTGTATGCGTGTGGTTGGTGGCTGTGGTGCATTGGCCAATTAAGGCACGCAGGATAAACCAGCCGTCACTCAAGGGGCCCGGCACCCTGCACACGGACACAGAAGCACAGCCGCGGTGACGGGGCAGCCACCATCCCAGCACCAACCCTTTCCCCACCGCCCCCTGGAACCCGCCCACGGCAGCCACACGTCTGCCAGTCAACACAGCAGCCTCAGGCCCTATGCTGCAGGAGGGAGATGGGGGATAGAGGGTGATGAGGGGGGCCCTACCAAGGGCCGTTCCGGGGAATTGCCACCGTGGCCCGGCTGTCGAGCCTCCTCCCAACCCGTCCAGACAGCCCGACAACAGGCATGTCCAGCGACACCTCCAACCACCAGCCAAGGCAGAAGCCCCAGGCCTCCGGTCTCCAGGATAGAAGTGTGGGGACAATGGGGTTGTTTTTTTATGTTATGTTAGGTATGGCAACCTTGTAAAGAGTCTGCTTGTTGTGTTGTGTTGTGTACCTTGTTGTAGAAGAGCTAATGCTACAAGCCACATACATGTGTCTTCTTTCGGGGATCCTCCAAAGGACACAGGCAGGTGGTGGTAAATGGTCCGGTGTATTGTAAAGTTTTGAAGAATTGAAATGAACAGAGCAGATGGAACAAAGCTAGCATCCCATCGCTCCCTGAGTGTGTGTGTGTGTGTGTGTGTGTGTGTGTGTTGATGGCTGGTTTAACCTGTGTGCATTGATCAGGCAATGCACCACAGGTGTGCAGTCCCACCCCAGACACTAACTGGGCGCCAAACACACACACTCCACACCTGTTAAGAGAGTCCAGTTTGTGTGATGTTTTTTTTTGGCTGGGACGGATGGCCTAGGTTTCTGCTTGGGACTGTCCCCAGTCTCAATTTGGTGTTGGGGGTATGTGGGCAGAGTGGATGATGGCTGCATGGTTGATAAACCAGCCTTCCCCACACACACACACACACACACACACACACACACACACACACACAAGAGCTATCATACATGCATTAGACCACCTGCTCTGCCTGCAAACCATCTCACACTGCAATGAACCGGTTTCAACAGACCATCTACAGGTGTCCTGCTGCTCAGAGGAGTCCAGACAAGCCTCTCCGTAGCACACTGTAACAAGGAGTTTCTTGCTACAGTGTGCTAATAACGTCTTACCAAGAGAGCAATAATATCTCGACAAACATAAACACCCCGAGGTCGGCACTGTTGGTTTTTTAGAGGTTGTTTGTTCTATCGTTTGATTTATTAATCCAGAGTGTGTGTGTGTGTGTGTGTGTTTTAGTGTCTTGAGTGTGTGAATCCTCGACTTGCTTTGCTTAAGACTTATACAGTGTTGGGTTTCCCAAAGGGAGACATTACTTTTGTCCAGAGGCGCCATCAAACTCCATGCAATACAAAACACACCTCTCACTTAGCGTACACTGAGCACCTGTATTAACGTCTAGTCCATTGCCAACACTATCTATTTACTTGCTTTGACCTCTTTTGTCATTGACTAGGCCCATAGTGACTGACAGTTGAACACAACGACATTGAACATTATCTGCAGTCAACATTAATAAATGAATGGCATTGCAATATTTAGAGTTGGTACTTATGGGTAAACGATTATCATTTGTTATTCAAATTGAAGATATACGAACAACCATTTGTCACGGTCTCGGCCGTGCCTCCTGTATTCCCCATGTGCCTCTACCTGTCTGTCTCTGTCTGTCTGTGTGTTGTGTGGGCGTGGCTTCCGACTCCGGCTCCTCCCCTCGGCTCATCACTCTCTCCTGCTCACCTGGTCTACCCCGCACACCTGCCATCCATCTACTCATCTCCACCAGTAATTAAACCCCGGCTTTCATCCCACTCAGGGCCAGATCGTCGATTCAGCCACTGTGGTATTCCTCGTTTCCGGCCACTAGAATTGTGCATTCCAGTCTCCCTGTGTGTTTCTACATTGTGCTGACCTTGTCTTCCTCTGTCCCTCCACTTACCGGCCTGCCTGCCTGTCTGTCTACCTGCCTACTCGCCACCCGCTTGCCTTACCGGCCGCATCTATCATCGGTCTCCCCGGCTTCTCCCTGCCCCTGCTCCAGCCTACCCCGGTTTCCCTCTCTCTCCTTCAATAAACCGTTGTTTTTCCCCTACTCTGTGCTCGGCTCTGCATTTGGGTCCAACCCTCGTGAGATCGTAACACCATTTTGTTACCATGCCAACGTCAGAGAGTACTTAATGGACTATATGTGCTGTCATGGCTGACATAAAGTATTAACGTAAGGTATAGAAGAAGCTATTGCAAATAGACTAGCCGAGTGAATCACAGCTGGTATTTTAGCCATGGAGGTTGAGAGCCAAAATCAATCCAGAGAGCTGATAAATGCAGGGCAGAAACAGTGATTTTACAGTCACTTTAGGACGATAATGACCATAAAAAAAACTATTCAGAGAGCCCGCCGTTTTAATATTCATCAGAAGCGCTGAAAAGCTCAAACATATCTGGTGAATAAAACAACAGAGGTTTTTCCATCCAATTTTTCCTCAATGGAGAGAAAATGATTGTGATGGATGCATTAGGACGCCGACCAGCATGCTGGATGCCATTAACACAAATGAAGAAATAAAGATGTCTTGATTTGATTTGGAGGAAAAAAGAAAGTCTGTGTTTCTGCATGACTTGACAGAGTGTGCTAATTAACAAAACAGCTCCGGATATTCAGACAGCGGGAAGCAACCCATATTGTCGCATTGATCCCAGGAAAACTTTCATTCAATCCAAGGGACATTCATTCAGATTGTATTCTGTTTAATGGTGATAGACCAAGGCCCTGTAAAGAGTAACCCGTTATTTCTAGAAGGTCATTAACGCCAAATTTGTCAATTTTCCTTTTATATGAAATCTGAAAATTGGGCAGAATCTGTCCGTCCAACTCCTTTGGTGTCCTAACACAGGGGCCTATATAGGAACAAGACAACACTGTGAATGAAATATGCAAGACATAAACTCAGTAGACAAGCACAAAATCACACAACCCCCCGCCCCCCTACCCAGTATTCCCACTTCCCAATGATTTACGGTTTCGATTTCGCCAAAGAAGCTGCCGACCGTCTCTGGAAGCTGCAGTTCCACTGGCCGCCCGGCAGCCAGTGGAACTGCAGACAGCAGGTGGGACCCAGGGGGAGGGGGGAGGAAATGCATCCCTACTCTGTGGAGCTGCCAGACAGACAGCCAGCCAGACAGCCAGCCAGACAGCCAGCCACACAGCCAGCCAGACAGACAGCCAGCCAGACAGACAGCCAGCCAGACAGCTAGGCAGCCAGCAGTGCTACTAGCCCATCACACCTTATTTTTCTGTTTATTAAATGAGAGGAGTATTCAGGAGCCTTGCACGTGACTGGGGAATTCAGTTACCGAGCAACCTAAACAGAACTGTTAAAACAGAGAGAGAGAGCGGCAGAGAGAGAGAGAGAGAGAGAGAGAGAGAGAGAGAGAGAGAGAGAGAGAGAGAGAGAGAGAGAGCGAGAGAGAGGGGAAGAGGGAGAGAGAGAGAGAGAGAGAGGGGGGAAGAGGGAGAGAGAGATAGAGGGGGAGAGAGAGAGAGAGAGTGAGAGAGGGGGAGAGCAAGAAAGAGGGAGAGAGGGGGAGAGCAAGAAAGAGGGAGATAGAGGGAGAGCAAGAAAGAGGGAGAGCAAGGAAGAGGGAGAGAGAGAACGAAGATGAGAAAGAGAGAGAGTGAGGAAGAGGGAGAGAGCAAGAGAGAGGGAGAGAGAGAGGGCGAGAGAGGGCGAGAGAGCGAGAGAGAGCACAAGACAGAGGGGGAGCGCAGGGAAGAAAGGTGGAGAGAGGTGGGGGATTTGCAAGGTGTCGCTGGGACTGGATGAGAGTGACAAAAAATGACAAGATGATCTAAAACAGGGTCGGAGAGAGAGAGGGGGGATCAGATGGGAACGACACCCAGACATGTGTGGTAATGCTGCTCTTTGGTAGCCGCAGCACGGGCAGCATCACACTGTCCTATTAATGCAACCCCCCGCCCCTGCACTGCTGGACCACTCTGTCTGTCTCTGTGACTGTCTGTCTGTCCCCCCACTGGCCCGGTGTCTCTCTGACTGCCTGTCTCCTACATGTATCATCCCGTCTGTCTCCTCCCCCACTGTCCGTTCCACAGGGAAGGTCACCCCCGCCTCGCTCTCTCTCTCTCTCTCTCTCTTACTGTGTGTGTCGATGTCATTGTCGCTTTATCTATCTCTTTCTTTTTCTCTGTGTGTCATTCTCTTTTCTCTGTCCCCGTTTCTCTCGCTCTCTGCGTGAGAGAGAGATTCACTCCTCACTTTTCACACCCCTCCATCCCTCCATCTATCCCTCTATCCCTCCCCTTGTTCCCTTTCTTTCTGTCCTTGGCCTTCATCCACGCCTCACCGCCGGTTGGGCATTTTTCAACATTTTTCAAACCTGGTTTGGTAATTAGTCAAACGCCGGACCGTACGCGTATACGATCTTCACCACCAGATGGCGCTGCAGCTGCTGACACGTGGACTATAAGCGGCAGAGTTAGCTGGGAGCTCACACAAAAGAGCAGCAGCCAATAGCAGAGCTGGATTGTGTTTGCAGGTTCCAGCGAGAAACTTTTTGTTGACGTCTCTTGATGTCTTTTTGTCGACACAAACACAAATGTGATCGATGTGTTTCTCTTTGTTGTGTTGTGTACTGACAGCAAAGAACCAGGTCAAATTCCTTCCATGTGGAAACAGACGAGGGAAATGATGTGATTCTGATTATGGATTATTAGATTAGATTCACCGTTGATCCAAACTATGGAAATATGATTTGTTTACTAAATAATAAGAGAACTGTGGGAAAAAAAAAGTGTATTTTATTTGTTCCAATTGTGGTGCCGAAAGTCAATTGTTTGAGAGCTCTAAATCAATTAATTAATCTTGATAATTGGACACAACCAATCACCAAAGACAACCGAGTAACACATACCAATTTTTTAATTATCAAAATAATGCAAAAAAATAAGATGTCAGCCTCATGCAAATATCAAAATGCCCTTTATAAACTAAGAACTAAATAAAAAATAGCATTTCAAGATTTGTAAGATGTAAGTACAATGGAATGCTTACTCCCCAGGAGTAAGAGAGAGAGGACCATTAATGTTAATGAAGTGTAACGTTAATCAACATAAAAAGGATGAAAAACGCGCATTTACAAATTCAAATAGCGCACAGCCCGTCAATTTGTTTTTTTAAGAGTAGCTCAGGTTCTAAACATGCATAATAATAAGATATTTTGCATATTTATAACACAACACAAGTTGCATGTTTAGTTACTGAGCAATCAGTAGCCTTTTGCAATGTAAGCAAAAGGCTAAATTTTAATTGAAAAGAACGTCTCATAATGACAAACACCGGTACAGACGGTTAGCTTGCACACCGCACTGTATCGTTTATATTCATATAATTACACAAAATCGTATTTTCATTCTAATCAATATTATTGTATTCTTTTATTAATTTATTTTATATTTACTCATTAGGAAACGTTTATTCAACATTCAAGATTCAAGAGGTTTAATTGTCACATACACATGCAGCATATGACACATACAGGATATGCAGTGAAATAGCCCCTCCCCTTTTGTGACCCGTTTCCTGTCCATGCCGTTGCTCAAACGTTGGTCAGCCCCTCAGGTTCTGCGTCTCTGTGTTGGAGGAGCCGTTAAAAAGCCGCATTTGTGTGGCGTGTAGCACGAGCCATGCTACACGCCACTCTGTTGGTGTCAGCCAGTACCTTCCACCAGTGTTCAGCTCAAATGTGACCAATTTAATACCTATCCTGAATCATGAACACTGTGTTTTTCATCTGATCGCCTCAAGACCTTACGTTTTTCTCCACACTATAATATTGCCACTTCATTGCATTTTGAATGGCTTAGTCAACTTGGTCATTTTAGACTCATTCCAAGTCTAAAATGCCCGCCATGGGAAATTAATGGGTAAGACCATATTATATTCATCCATAGGAGATGAATTGGTAAGACTATATTATATTCATCCATACGAGATGAATGGGTAAGGTTTTATTATGTTCATTCATAGGAAATTAATGGGTAAGAGTATATTATGTTCTTCCATAGGAAATTAATGTGTAAGACAAAAATAACGGGGAGCAGAATCACTGCGTCCACCCCGGCTACAGTTTTTTATCACGTTCGAGATGACAGAAACGATTACAAAGAAGACAGGGATTGGGTCAAACTGTGTGAAAGCACATCACGTTCTCTTCTCTCCGGTTATTTCACTCTAGTTGAGAAAGCCGAAAGTGTGTGTGGTGTGTGTCTGGTGTGTGTGTGTCTGGTGTGTGTGTGTGTGTGTGTGTGGTGAATATAGGCCTCTGTATGTATGCTTCAGAAGTGTTCTGAGATCAGAAAAAAATCGCACGACCGAATTCGACTTCTACCTTGTATAGTTCCACAGAACTGGCCGATATTGGGGCGGTACTAGAGCGTAGGAGGCTGTCCGTCAACCGAGGGAGGCGGAGTAAAAGTCCCGCCGAGATCTGGCGCCCAGGAGGGCTTTTCGGATACACCGTTGTCCGACAGTGACCAGATTTTTCCAAACGGCATCAACTTCCCCCACCAAACGAACGAAAAGAACCCAACTGGCGCATTCCGACGCATTTCCAAAGAAGCATACAGAGACCTTATGTGTGAGTATGTGTTGAGGTGTGTGTGGTGTATGTTTATCTGGTGGTGTGGTTTTGTGTGGGTGTGAGTGCTCATTGCTCTCAAAGCAAGTCAAGTAGCTAACATTGTCTTTCCGGATATACTCTCCATAAATTACCATTGCTTATGATTGTTTGGCATGTTTGGCATTTCAGACTGCACATTGAACAAATTCAATGACACCAACTTGATTACATATTAATGATAATCATGATTAGCGATTGGTTATCACATATTTCACTAATTCCACTGACAATTCTTTGTATATGTGACAACTTGACATGAGTCAATGCTTCCGCTAGCATCCCCCAGCCCACACACATGCCCAAGAATAAGCACACATGCACAGACGTGCTCACAGGGAGGTGCACGTGCACACACACACATGCAAACAAATATTGAATGTGCAAATATGGATTTGCACGTGGGAACAAAGCTTTGAAAATATCTCTGGACACACACACACACACACACATGCACATACACACACAGAGAGACACACACTTGCTCGTGCACACACACACACGCAAACGCATACGCATGGGTACACAACTTGAGACGCCTCAGTGCTTTTAAAATAGTACCATAACAAGTGACATACAAATATACTGTATGTATACAATATACAATAAAAAAGTAGAGAAGCAGACAAACTTAACAACTGTCTAGGTTTGTGTGCAATGCAGGTTATGAATAAAACAAAAGTGGCCATTTTTGTAGTTTTTGAATAAAGTACCTGCGTATAGAAACCATTACACTGGCATCTTGACCTCCCAGCATCATGACTGAGAGGAACAAACAACATCTGGAATCTTTATGTACGCGCGCATGTGTGTGTCTGTGTGTGTGTGTGTGTGTGTGTGTGTACTGCTACAGACTCACAGACTGACTGCTTATAATATTATATACAGTATATATACGGTATATATTTTTGTGCAAATAGCACTAACAATGAAGTGTAACAGTTATGGATATCGGATGGATATTTGGCAGATATAGCTCAGATTACAGACGTGGATGAAATATGCATTTAAAAGAGGGGGAAAGGAGAAAAACGAGGGACAACAAGCAAACAGACGAAGGGGAATGAATGCTGGCGTGAGATTTACATATGCAAATCACTGATGAGCCAACATGGCAACCGAGCCCACTTGCTGGAGCCATAGATGAATGCTTATTCTTTATCAAGGACACTTGATCATTGTGTGTGTGTGTGTGTGTGTGCGTGTATGTGTGTATGTGTGAGAGAGAGATTATCACCAGTTGTATATTTATTGCCATTTGTTGGTTTTAGAAGACAAGAACATAAAACAAAACGATGTTGCCTATAAGAAAGGTTTGCAGCGCCTATATTTTAGTGCGTAAACTGCGACAGTTCTTGTCCACTGCGACAGTGGACAGAGACATATTGGACCTCTTCCATCACTTTCTGTTTAACTTTCTGTTCCACTGCGCGGTATTTTTCACTGTCAGCGAATAATACAAACAAACTGCATAAGATCGTCAATATTTTCCAGTAAGATAGCTGGACAACAGCAGAACCTCATGACAATGAGGACCTGTGAGTCCCGGGTACTGAGGAAAGGGCAGGCGATTATTAGAGATGTATCACGTCTATTAGTGCATACGAGCTGTTACCATCAGGCAGACGCTATAGGGTGCCATTCCACAGAACCAACCAGGCACACAGATAATTTGTTCATCGCTTTTGGAAAAAGACGTCGTAAAAATAAATGTAAATGTTCGTCCAATCGACTTCACACTTAGCACGTTTATTGCTGGGAAGCAAAGGAAGTGCAGTGTCCAGTAGGGCTGAACGATATAGAACATACAAATATTGCGTTTATTTTGCCAGATATTGATTTATTATTCAATATTGGTGGGAATGATAATTTTTGCATCAAAATATTCATTTTCACAGAAAAAAAGTAATCAAACTATGATGTGACATTTGTTGGGGTCTGTACCAAATTGACAAGAATTGTAGGCAAGAGCATCTCTACAGCGCTACAGTACTTCCTGTACATCCAAAAATGTCAGCTTCTGCGATTTGGATATTGCATTTGGCCCGATTGCAATTTCGATAATGATTTTATTTTTAGCCTGAGTGTCGACTGGGACATTATTTGGTGGAGCAGTTCTCGAGAAAGCTGCAAACAATCAGCCAGTTCCGAACAGGCAGGAAACGAGCACTGCACTGGCCGGTGTATTGTCGAGGACCCAAGGATGTGCGGTGTCGAGTGTGAAGTTGTTTGGGTGAGCGGGTCGGTCTCCCTAGCGGAACGGCCAATTTAGAATGACTAGTCCTGTAAATAACAGAGTCTGCCTTGTCAAAACAAACGTCTTGTTTGTTGAATAACTCCTAAAGGTAACAAAGCGTTCCATAATGGCTGCCTTCGGAGGATCTGCAACATCTTCTTGCCCGTTAAAATATCCAACAAAGACCGATACGTAAAGACAGGATCCCACAGCCTCATCACACATTCAGGATGCCATTAAATTGAATACCCCGTACGTCCTTAAGGTGGACTCCAATAGGGAGAAGGAAGCAGAGTGGGGGGGCAAAGACAACAGGGAGAAGGACTATAGAAAAGATGCATCTCACATGGGAGGAAGCACAAAAGGCTGCAAAGGACCGAGAAAAGCGGCGTAATCTTGTTGCCTGGCCTTATGCCCCATCGGGGGCGAAGATGATGAGTGAGTGAAAGGTAACACAACAATATCACGGCTCCAATGTATCGGTCCAATATAGGTTAGCCTAAAACAACCGAGATGGCTTGTACACTGTGCAAAGCTTCGGGGAAATGAATAGCAGCACTGGTGCTAAGAGCATGCAGGTGCTATTCTGGATGACATTTCGTCAGATGAGGATAAAACACTGAAACTGTAGTCTATTTATATCACGCTTATTAAATCACCAACCCGTAGTAGGTTAGAGGCTAAGACTCGACCCAGGTTAAAACACAGATCCGATTAGAGAAAATCATGTCCGAATCGATCGAACCCGACAGGAAGAGAACAAGTATCTCGAGCTGTAATGTAAGTAAGATGGGACGACTATCTGTCCTCTGTGAAGAGCACCACATTTTGTTTTTTCAATAATAACAGCAAAAAGTGTTCCACCTACTTTGTCCTCTGTGAGTGGCTTATAAAACTAGCGTTAGCTCAGTGTTTTGCAATGATTCAAGCAGTGCATGTGTATACTGTACGTGTGTACGAGAAAAATGTTATGCAAACAGACTCACTTCTGATTCATTTGTCTGATCTGATCTCTCCCCATCCCTCTCCCATCCCTTTCTGTGCATCAATGTTTGCGTGTTTGTTTGCTTTCAAGCCACATGGCTGTGTGTTTGTGTGTGCATGTGTTTGTGTGAGTTGGTATGTTTGTGTATTTGTGTGTGGATCGACATATGTGTGTGTGTGTGTGTGTGTGTGTGTGTGTGTGTGTGTGTGTGTGTGTGTGTGTGTGTGTGTGTGTGTGACACACACGTCTCTTTCTGAGAGGAGGCGGTGCTCTGATGTTGGATTGTTATGTTGCCAAGACATTTCCCAACCCCATCACTGCACAAACAAACACCACCTACGTTTAACTTGCGATGCAGGCCGTATATACAGCGTGAACAGAGCCTCTCGCTCGGCCGTTACATAATCATAGAGCAAAACATTCAACATATTCTTGGAGGAAAAAGGTACAAAGGCCAGGACACAAGTAGTCACACAGGACTGAAAAGGCCAATTTTCACATACATGCCCACAGAATGACACTGAACTATTACGTAAAAACACTAAACAGCTTTTAGTTTCTTGGACAGGAGATGCAAGGTATCATTATTCACCGTGTCAAAGTCAAGGTCAGGCAAAGTCAATAGAAAAAAACTCACACAATAAATCGTGTGAGTTAATTGTGTATTTTCTACAATGCAAATATCAACTGCATTAGGACTTCATACTGGAACGTCCTCTCTAAGGCGGCAAACATAACAGCGGGGGCAACTGTTACATCATTTCAAAAGAAATAGCCTTGCGTCTTCTGACAGTAGACCTGTGTGACCTTTATCAACATTGAACATTAGAGAGGCCTGTGCTTGCCTGAACGTGCTTCTCTGGTTATGTTCAACCAGAGAACTCATCGATCATCCAGTGGTTTGGACTGCACCTTTGGAGATTGACAACCCTATTTCACATTGTAGAATAATGTTGTGTTTTTACCGGATAGGATTTTGGATATAATAGGAGCGGAGATCATTGCATACACGTATTGTTCTCGCTTTCACGCTTTACATGGCTGTGCAGTCTTAGTTGGTTTAGGTTGTATGTAGGTTGTAGTTTTCATGAAAATCGTGCGTAACATGTACTGCTTTCCATGTAAATGTGTGTTCTGGTGGAACACACACACACAAGACAGTTTTAGCTAGTAGGCTAACCCACCTCCACCTCCACCTCCACCTCCACCTCCTCGCTGCCCCAATGCCATTAAGAGATTGAATAGGGAAGAAACATTAAAGGAGGCGCATTACTGCTCCTGCATGGCAAGAGTGTCAGGACATCAATATGCATCTATAGAATACAAAAGAACACACACACACACACACACATACACACAGACACAGACACACACATACACACGCATTAAGGGCTTTGAGTGCCTTGAAAAAAAAATCCAATGAACTATTTGTATTAATAAATCAACCTGCAGGGACAGCCTGTACCTTCTTCTATTCCTGGATTATGATGGCTGTCTTGGTAGCTTTACCCTCACACACACCCACTCTTGAGTCCACATCTCACACAAGCCCTGGCCTCCATCTCTCTCTCTCTCTCTCTCTCTCTCTCTCTCTCTCTCTCTTGCAGTGTTTCTCAAACGGGCTATGTGTGCCCCTAGGGGTGCTTTGAAGGATTGCAGGGGGTGCTCGGAACATGAACCCAAACAATGTTGTTGTTTTAATATTGCTGATGAGCAATTTCACCTTGCGAAAATGAATGAATTAATACCACCTTAATACAATTGAGTAAATATGTACAGTAACAAAGTAACACGTTTGGTAAATCTTTCCATTAAAAGCATTATCACGTTAGCTTTAAAGGGGTACTTGGCTGAAGACATATCTTAGAGGGGGGTAC
Organism: Coryphaenoides rupestris; assembly: GCA_002895965.2. NCBI lineage: Eukaryota > Metazoa > Chordata > Actinopteri > Gadiformes > Macrouridae > Coryphaenoides > Coryphaenoides rupestris. The sequence continues at coordinate 113,895 of PIJE02000116.1, forward strand.
ATACTTACACAGTAAAATATAGTTTGAGAACCACTGCTCTAGTGTGCCAACTATCAACCTGTCCTCATTCACAATTTCTATTCTTCCAACTCTACCCATTCTACTCCAAAGGGTCTCCTTGGCGTCTCAGAGAGGAGCATGCAGGCTAACAGGAGCCCCTGACTCACGGCCGCCATGTACTGGCCTGACTATGAAACACACACACACACACACACACACACACACACACACACACAGTGTGTGTGTGTGTGTGTGTGTGCGTGCGTGCATGTGTGCATGTGTGTGCGTGTGGGTGCTTTGTGCGCGCGCATGTGTGTGTGCGCAGGACTGGGGACTGGGGCTGGGG
>PIJE02000116.1:119240-161740 GCA_002895965.2 Coryphaenoides rupestris
CTAACTCCTTTTGCTAGCCCCTCTCTATCTGTGTTGTGTGTTGGACGGAGTGAGGCCTCTGCCTGCAGGCGACACAACCACAATGTTATTGACGCCATCCGTCGCAGAGCGAGAGTGGAGAGTGGAGAGTGTGCAGGGGAAAGTGCGGTCTGCACGAATGGTTGCAAGTGTTATTATTCCACTCAGTGGACGGGCACACATACGGAGACATCCGTATGTGTTCTCTCGGACGGAAAACTTTAGGTCCATTTTTTGTGTTGGCGGGGGGGGTGGTTGGTTAACTAAAATGGAATGTTACACAAGAACATGACCTTCCGGTGTGTTCCGGCGGTGATATAAAGCACACGCACACACACACACACACACACATACAGATGCACACACACATACACATACACACACATATGGAGGACGTATGTGCAAAATGCAAACTCCCCTCCTCCGTTCCCATTACACATTTACACCTCTGTACCGTTTCACACACTCGACAAAAGAGTCTTTCACTGCGGGAGGGACGGGGATGAAAAACGATGTCAATCCCGGAGCGGTGGGAAATACATAGTGTATGTGAGAGAGAGAGAGAGAGAGAGAGAGAGAGAGCGAGGAGAGAGAGAGATCAACTATATACCCTCTGTTCTCTGTTGAGTTTTCAAAGCTCCTCTCTCTCTCTCTCTCTCTCTCTCTCTCTCTCTCTCCCAATTTTCAATCCAATTTTTCAATTTAAAGAGCTTTATTGACATGGGAAACTACATTTACATTGCCAAAGCGAGTGGTAAATAAAAACAAAAAAAAAATCTAAATTTGCCGAATTGTCGATTTACAAAATGGACAATTGCAGATATTCTATAACAAAGAAATGTGTAAACAAAGCTGCGATATTGCAATCAAATGTATACATATGAGTATCTAAAATATACTTATAAAGAAGTCTTTCTCTCTCTCTCTCTCTCTCTCTCTCTCTTTCCGTCTCCTTCTCCTATCTCTGCATTTATACCTCTTGTCAGTTTATTGAGTGACATTTCAAACGTTCGCTTTCCCTCCGTTATAAATGTGTGGTGGTGGTGGTTTGTGTGTGTGTGTGTGTGTGTATGTGTCTGTGTGCGAGCGACTGTCAATAGGCTAGGGGGGAGTGTGTGTATGTGCTTATGTGTCTTCTGAGACTGTGTGTGTGTACGTGTCATTCGTGTGAGTGGCTGGCTCGAGCACCAGGAGAATGAAAACAAAGTACAATACGTTGAGCTTGTTTTCACTGACACCAGGCTTCCTGTCATTCAAACGCTTCACCGTGCAAGGCCATGCACACACACACACACACACACACCACACACACACACACACACACACACACACACACACACACACACACACACACACAACAAACATGCACGTGCACCACACATACACAAACACACTGCATCATTTCCTGCCACTAACTGAACTCGTTCCACCTGCTGGTGATTCATTGGACCTCGCCCCTCTATTACTTCAACTTATGCAAGGCCTCTCCACGCCTTACAACCTGTTTGAGAGCAAACACACATACACACACACACACACACACACACACACACACACACACACAGGGACAATAGCAGATCGGTCCCAGTCACAACAAATGTGACCTAGTACATTTCCAATAGCTATAAGCATTTCAAGAGAGAAAGGGAAATGGAAAGGGGAAAGAGAGAAAGAGAGAGAGAAGAGAGCGAGACCATCTCTCCAGCTAACTTCTTTGCTAGCCCCTCTCTTATCTGCGTTGCGTGCTTGGACGGCAGTGAGGCCTCTGCTTGCAGGCGACACAACCACAATGCTTATTGACGCCATCCGTGCAGAGCGAGAGTGGAGAGTGGAGAGTGTGCAGGGGGAAAGTGCGGTCTGCACGAATGGTTGCAAGTGTTATTTTCCACTCAGTGGACGGGGCACACAAACGGAGACATCCGTATGTGTTCTCTCGGGACGGAAAACTTTAGGTCCATTTTTGTGTTGGCGGGGGGGTTGTTGGTTAACTAAAATGGAATGTTACACAAGAACATGACCTTCCGGTGTGTTCCGGCGGTGATATAAAGCACACGCACACACACACACACACACACATACAGATGCACACACACAATACACATACACACACATATGGAGGACGTATGTGCAAATGCAAACTCCCCTCCTCCGTTCCCATTACACATTTACACCTCTGTACCGTTTCACACACTCGACAAAAGAGTCTTTCACTGCGGGAGGGACGGGGATGAAAAACGATGTCAATCCCGGAGCGGTGGGAAATACATAGTGTATGTGAGAGAGAGAGAGAGAGAGAGAGAGGAGAGAGCGAGGAGAGAGAGAGATCAACTATATACCCTCTGTTCTCTGTTGAGTTTTCAAAGCTCCTCTCTCTCTCTCTCTCTCTCTCTCTCTCTCTCTCCCAATTTTCAATCCAATTTTTCAATTTAAAGAGCTTTATTGACATGGGAAACTACATTTACATTGCCAAAGCGAGTGGTAAATAAAAACAAAAAGAAAACAAATCTAATTGTCGATTTACAAATGTACAATTGTAGATATTCTATAATAAAGAAATATATAAACAAAGCTGCAATATTGCAGTCAAGTGTATACATATGAGTATCTAAAATATACTTATAAAGAAGTCTTTCTCTCTCTCTCTCTCTCTCTCTCTCTCTTTCCGTCTCCTTCTCCTATCTCTGCATTTATACCTCTTGTCAGTTTATTGAGTGACATTTCAAACGTTCGCTTTCCCTCCGTTATAAATGTGTGGTGGTGGTGGTTTGTGTGTGTGTGTGTGTGTGTGTCTGTGTCTGTGTGCGAGCGAGCTTGCACGTGTGTGTGTGTGTGTGTGCGGGGGGGGGGGGGGTTATATGTGTGTGTGTAACTCTCACCCGCTCTTTAGTTATCTTTCTGGTATTGATAAAAGACGTTCCCTTCAGGCCCGTACATTTTAAAATATTGATAGCTGTGTTAGATTCTACAAAACTCGCAAAGCAATGGTTTGATGTTCCTCCCGGCAACGCAGATTCATGCAGCAGATTCAAGTCATTCTCTGCCTCCACACTCATAATAATAATAATAATAATAATAATAATAATAATAATAATAACGCGTTGTTTTTATTGATATTTCGCAAACCGAGGGGCTACAGGAAAATAATATACAATCTTCCCAAGTGCTGTATTTGAAGGCTACGGTTCAGTTTGCGAGACATGTACTACTCATATATATATACACATATTTATACAGTACATATATATACATAGCTAGGCTACACACTTCCCAATGTTTGTGATTTTGTATCCCTCCAATTGCTCGCTCCCGCTCACTCTCTCTCTCTCCTCTCTCACTCTCTCTGACTTTCCCCTCTCCCTCGCCCAGCCAGGAACATACTTTTCCTTTTAAAGAAACGACTGGAGAAAAGTAGGTAAGGGTTGGCGCTGGGTGCTTGCGACAGAGAGAGAGAGAGAGAAACAGAAAGAGACAGAGAGAGAGAGGCAGAGAGAGAGAGAGAGAGAGAGAGAGAGAGAGAGAGAGAGAGAGAGAGAGAGAGAGAGAGAGAGAGAGAGAGAGAGAGAGAGAGAGAGAAAGAGAGATACAGAGAGAAAGAGTCAGAGAGAGAGAGAGAGAGAGAGAGAGAGAGAGAGAGAAAGAGAGATACAGAGAGAAAGAGTCAGAGAGAGAGAGGCAGACAGAGAGAGATGCCTCAAATAATATATAGTGGCTTCCACACAAAAAACACAAACAGAGTCACATAAGGAGACCAAATAAAACAACAAGAATGAATATTTGCCTCCTGCCTTGCTGCCATTTCCTGTCTGTCTTTCTGTCATTTCCTATTGAACCCCCCGGTGCCTCTGCCTCGATCTGCGTCTGCTGCTCCGAGGTGCATTTTGATGCTGGAATTGAAACAATGTGAAAGGCCCAGCCCCCCCCCCACCCCCAGGTTACCTGTAAAGTGGTTACAGGTAAACTGATAGAGTTGCATTCTTATCTCCACACGTGAATAATGGAGAAGGCAGTGTTTGGAACCCGCTTTTTGCTGCTTGCGTGTGTATGTGTGTGTGTGTGTGTGTGTGTGTGTGTGTGTGCGTGTGTGTGAGATCAGAAGCTGTAAGTCTTTAAGCACATAAGATAAGCTATAGAATGAAGTCCGTCTGGAACTGGTTTCCCAGGTGTGTTCACACCGGCTGTCACGGAGGAGGAGGAGGAGGAGGAGGAGGAGGAGGAGGAGGGGGAGGGGGGTGTGGCTCCCTGCTGACTCCCTCTCGGCACCCAGAGTATGTGTCTCAACCCGCGGCGTATGGAACATAACGTGGCAATGAATAAATAAACTCTGCGGGAGTTTTTGGGTCCAGGGTCCACTCCGGGTTTTTAAGAGCAGAGTCTAGTGGCTCTTAAAGGAAATAAAGTGGTTTTAGAGCTCCCGTAAACCTGAGTTATATATGTTGCTTGCCAGAGGCCTTCTTCTCTCTCTCTGCCTTGCTAGGAACAACCAAATAAACTGCTCTCAGATAAGGTGTGTGGGGGGGTACAGTGGCATAATATTTTGTATTTTGTATAGTTTAAGAACTTGAAGACACGATGGTGAAGATATCCAGAAACATAGCTAATTTTAAAGGTAAAGAAGGAGGGGAGGGATGGCATTAGTCAAAGTGTGAGCATGTTAAATCTGGTTTATTTAAAACGGACGATAGTGTTCGTTGATAGGGGTTGTTGATAGGGTTGTTGATAGCCGTACTAGCATTTACATTTGCGGACGCGGAGTAACGGATATTTGAATTTCTGAATGTCAGTTGGTCATATATAGGTCCCCGTTGCCCAGTGGATTTACATATCTCACCTGAAATTATATTAAAATGACACCACAGTACCAGTATTTGTGGCGGAGGACAATGTTACGTGGTCAGCTCTGGGGAACATAAAGACAGTCCTTCCTCTATGCCCCTATGGTCTTCCTCTTTGTGAAAAGGACAACAAACACTTCATTCAGAGGCATGTCACTGCCGTTCTGGCGTCTAAAGAGGCAATTTGTCTGGCCCAGACGTTGTTCATATTGAACAGTCAATAGGTTGACACATTATGACACAGTATTAGCTCCGGGTATGGCCAGTGAACACAGTGCCGCCAGACTCCAGGCAGATGTTAGCGGAGACTGAGGTTACACCACCTGGCCTCCGTCATACAGCAGCAGTCCGGACGACGCTCCCCGCAGGGCACCGCGTGCGTGAATGTACTTGTTCTTTATTCCATCCGCACAAGAAACTCTTTTTAAAGTAAACTGTCAACGTTTTACGCAATAGTGTTCACTACGCGGCGCCTTGCCTCACACTCCACTCTGCTCCTCTAATCGTTCATCGGTATTTACGCAGCCCTTATGACGGAAAATAAGCGGGGGGTGGGGGGGCTTTTTCGGTGTGTTCATTTCCTGGAAATTGCCGTTTTCCCAAAGCACCGAAACATTTAGTTTCGTTCATTTCATGTTCCAACTTCTTCTTCTTCTTCTTCCCGTCTATCCCTCCCACCATTTCCCTCTCCCCTTTCATTCCTGCCCACTTCCATGCGGGGAGGAGAGGAAGCCCAGCCGTGCTCACGCACGGGGGGGATAGGAAGACAGGGGTTTTCTGGAGTAACAGTAGAACCCTCATGGAAGTCATTAAAACCTTTCAGCGGACACACGGCTTCAGCTGCAGAGGCACGGAAACTTACTCCTCTTTTCCAATTATGTAGCGTTCAAGTTTTCTTCTCCTCCTGTTTGGTAATCTTTGCAGACGTTTTACCCAAATTGACTTACATTGCATTTATTTAAGTACATGTCATTCAAGAGCAAGTAGGGGTTAGGCATCTTGCTCAAGGATGCCTATACAGTAGACTGCGGACGTTGGGATTTGAGCCCAGAACCCTTGGGCAACTGGGAGTCACACCTCCTGAACACTGGAGCAGTCAGAGTGGAGGAGTCCCCTCTTCTCTGACTCTTCTTTATACGTATTGTATGCTATTCCCTCCTGTTCTACGTACTTGATTGCACAATAAAGCTTGCTTCATGATAAGAGAGTTCAAAGTTTGATAAGTTGTGGGGCAATCATTTCCTGGAACGTGGAAACCTAATGTCCTTCCTGGCATTTCTGAGGAACACACAGAGAGTGTTTCTCTGCTCGTAACTACGTTACCCAGATCTGGTTTTGTACAGCATTTTGGGGATGTGGCTGGCAATGACAAGTCCGACGGAATGACGCCAGCCTTTAAATAAAATACTGTACAGTATAAGTACAATGTTCAAGTTCACAGAGCCAGGAGCAGGGGCTGTATTTAAACACTGCACAATAGACAAACAACAGGATTATATTGACGTGGCTGTGTTAAAATAAAGGACAGATGTGAAATGTTGATATTGTTTAGGCACACGCGATGACGCATAGCAGAAGTGTGATGCCTCCCCTCTCTCTGCACGTGCACACGCACACGCCCACACACACACACACACACACACACACACACACACACGGCCAAGCACAACCACACAAAAAGTACACAGATCTGCAGGAGACACTGAACACTGACAGTCGAGTTTACTGAGTGAACCATATGTTGTCGCGGTTTACACTTCTATGCTAAATGTATGGGGACCCGGCACCAAAGCACCGGAACAAACAATGGCAACTATGGAAATAATACTTGACAACCAGTCAAGTTGTAATTTCCCCAATTATGTGATAACCATGGCCTAGGTGTGTCATTTCCATGACTACCTTTTGGAAGCTGGCCAAAAAGTGATAAAAATGTGCGACCGGCCGGGCGACTTGCAGCGTCATGTCACAACCTCCACATGTACTGGATGTGTTTGTTTAGCTCCTGAGCGTCCCAGATAGTGTGATACTTTACCAGAGGATCCATCTGGCTTGGCTAGAGGTAGACTGGTGGAACGCTAATGTAGACCTACAATACTAGGATGGAACAGAACAACCCAGAATGTAACACGATAGAGTAAAATAGAGTCAATGGAATGGACATTAGAATCAAATCAATGTAGAGAGCAATATATAGGATCCCCTCCATAAAAAAGGGAAAACATTGCAATATCCTCAGCCAAGGGATCACACAATGGAGAAAAAAACCACACACCCGTTCGGTTACAGTTGCCAAATCAGTTTGTGTGGTGTTTCCCTACTGTTCCAGAATGCTGACACACACACAACACAGTGATCATCGTCACCCATGTTGGCCCTGCCTACTTACAGGCAATGTACAGTCATGCGATATAGGCTGATGTTGAGCGGGAACGCCGTTGCACCATATGGGAACTTTACGTGGTGTTAAGTGCGATGTGTGTCCCTGGAGTGCCACGATATATTGTGCTGCCGTCTCCAGAGGCACGGGACCTCGCTCTCAAATGTCTCACTCGCATCAAAGGCTGACACAAATAAATACATCATCGTAGCATAGGGGTGTGTGTGTGTTGTGTGTACATTAAGTCCAGGTACTTTCCGAGTTCTTATGTCAATATGGGCTCGTCACCATATTAAAGTGCTGACCAACCACCAGTCACCCCCTCCCTGGGCCCGGTGCTTGAAACTACATGATCACTATAACAACAACAACATTATTTTATAGTTATTGTAATATTACACTGCTGCCCCGCCCCCCCCCCCCCACCCCCATATCATCCTCATCATTGCCATCACCATCATCATCTTTCTCATCATCATCGTGTTTGGGAACAGAGAAGAGAGCCAGGGACAGCAGCGAGTGGCATAACCATTTGCAGCAATGAGTTATGGTGGTGTGATGATGACTTGGCATGTTGCAGAGCCATACCTGATGAGTCACCAGGAACTTCCCCTCGCCTCTGGGTCGCCCTGGGTCACCGGCTTCACGCCCGTCTGTCTCCCTTTAGTCAGGTCTCCAACTGAGAGTGGGAGGATTACAGTTGCAAGTTGTAAAACACAGCATCTCTTCTCTGCAAAGTCAGATCCTGATGTCCTAAAATAGCCATTATAATGGGGGAATGGGTTACTTACAAACAGGACACAAGACACTCTTGGGTGAAGATATAAAACAGTATAAGTAGGCTATATTCCCTGCCCTGAGACAATCATATTTGGTGGCACTTAGAGGTCTGTCGGAATATATAATTTAATAATTAATCAACTTTATAGCACAGAAACATTTATTATCTTTTGTACAATGACCGCACATAAAACATCAGTCACTGACGTCATGTATTTATGTCTGATGTACAGTACTTGTCCATCTGACATATGTTGTCCATACTTAACATACTAGCTAGCAAAAACATGAATAAACCATCTGTAAATAGAGGCCTAGTTGTTTTTCCCAACTGCATATCCTCACATCCGTGCGCTTTCTGGACAGGATATGCAGTGAGAACAATGAGAAAATGTGTGTGTGTGTGTGTGTGTGTGTGTGTGTGTGTGTGTGTGTGTGTGTGTGTGTGTGTGTGCCGTTTTCACAACTGGATCTGTGTTATCAGTCGATGCAGACCAAACACTCACTATCCCGGTTAATGATTCAGCCCAACACCTCGCCGGCCTATTACACACTGCACACTGCGTCACACCAAATGGACAATCTGCCTGTCTGAGTTTATCAGCTACACTGACTTTCAAACGACTTTTGTGTGATTTCAAACACCACGAGAATAAAGAATATAAGACAAGGTTTTATGTCTAGCCTATATAAAGGTATTTGCATGCACATCTGTCCCCAACTCCCTCTCTGGGATTAATAAAGTGCTTTCTTGTCTTATCTTGAGGGGCACATCATGCTGTAGTTGGTAAATGCTAACAGAATTGAAAAGATGTTTTACTGTCTGCTAAAAATGTAACTTACAGTGTAACTATCTATTCAATCACGTTTTCATGACAGGGTTTCTTCGTTGTAATCAAGTGGAAGATGGATACATATTTTAATTGAGTTGGAAAATGAAAAACCAAAGAGTGGAAACTAAAACTAGCTTGAAACCCTCTCAACCATGACACCTTTTTGCCACCGCATTTAGGTGTATCTTTATCTGTTGGACAGGTTGGACTGAGAGTGTGTGTGTGTGTGTGTGTGTGTGTGTGTGTGTGTGTGTGTGGTGTGTGTGTGTGTGTGTGGTGTGTGTGTGTGTGTGTGTGTGTGTGTGTCAGCCCAACTCTGTTCAAGTTACTTTCCATACTAAAGAGGCTACCTACACACACACACACACACACACACACACACACACACACACAGACGGACATATGTAAAGTGCAAGGAAAAGAAATATCAGCAAAGAAAAAATAAAATGCTGTGTATGTCGCCATATTATTTCCAGTCTTCATAATCTTCTGACATTTGGGTAAAAGTTATTTATGCTCAACATCAGTTAAATATAGTTCAGTCAGTGGGTTGGTTCTGCTTTAAAGCAAATGTTAAAAAAGCAGGAAATGGATACTGTTCCCATTCATCATCAATTTATCATGTCAATTTTGGACAGTTGAAAAAATCTGTCTAATGTATGTATGTATTTATTCATGAGTGGTTATCAATATAAAAAGTAGACTTCAATAAAACAGTGACTCAGTGATAAAAAACACATTCAAACTTATATGTACACAGAAAATGATATTTGGTGTTATCTTTATGTGAATCATTTTGTTTTGAGTGAATAAACTAACAAGTCATCCTTGGCGGTGGCCGCGGGACACGAGGAGGGCAGCGGCTGGTTTCCTCACTGTTTGCAGAGAAAGCCACACCATTCATGTCAGGTGCTCTCGGTACACACACACACACACACACACACACACACACACACACACACACGTGCGCAGCAAGGAACAGAGATACCGCCGTTCCCACAGCACACAAACACTCCCGTTTTGACAATTTCTACTCTATACTTATTACACAAATGAGGAGATCTGCGTTGGAGCGGATTCTCTCTTCATCATATTTGGATTGATGATTTCAAGGGTGGGTTCATGTAAGTGAACCGTCCCTTGTCCTAGCTTGCATGACTCATGTTATGTGACGTAGCAGTACTGAAACCTAAGTAGCCTGCTGATTAGCTGACAGCAGCCACCTAGAGGCGGGGGCCGGGGAAATAGGAGAGGTCATCAATCACGTTCTTTGCATTGAAGTCCCAAGCAGGCCGATGTCAGCTGACTAGCTTGTAAAACGTTGTGACTCATTAAATCAGCCATCACCAGATGCACTGTGTTTTCTGGATCCTTCTCTGTCATTACACACTCTGTGACACGAGAAGTCACCTCACGGCGTCACGTTAACGCTCACGTCAGTTTATGCTGAGTATGCCGAGGAAAAACCATCCAATTTAAACACTATGAGACGTTACGCAACTGTGCAATTTCTCAATTTCTCAAAATGTCCCCAACATTTTTAGTTGACTAGATAATATATTATTAAGATGTTATTATAGCATAATGAGAGAGATACAGAGAGAGAGAGAGAGAGAGAAAGAGAGAGAGCGAGAGAGTGTAAACCGCTGCCTAGCCAGTTTGTTTGTGAGTACATATTTGGATCTCACAAAAAACACCACATCACTAAATTACAGTAAGTGATTCTTCAAGTGGGAATAGCTGTCACGCACGCTAACCAAATAGAAACTCATTAGTCACTTTTTACTATGGCAACTTTAAAAACATTGATTATTGGCAGGTTTTATTGGTCAGTTAATGAAGAATCTTTGAAATAAAGTTTGATGAATTGTAGTGAATTAAATAAAAAGTTGTGGTTTCAGAAAACAATAGTAGTTATGCTTTATTTTCTTAATCTTGCTAACCCTAACCCTAACGTTATACTACAAAGGTAGGGATATGTAAACTAAGCTATATTCAAACTCAGCTTAATTCATTTAGTGTGTGATGACACATTTTCTATGGAAGTTATATATTATAAGCTAATTCAACACTTAACATTTTTTTATATATATATATAAAAACAAATATATATATATATATATTATTATTACAATAATCCCAGTTGATCATAGCATATTTTTGCTATGGTGAAGCGTGGCTGGCAAACTTCATTTGAATTGAACAAAAGCCGAATCATGATTTCATCTTGTTTGTTTAATGCAGCGTGATGGTGAGAGGTGCTACCTGGATCTACTTTTGTTTGCTGTTTCCCTCTCACACGTGTCCTCCATAGTCACGTTTATCTCAGTGAGAAGCTGCAGTGGGGGTTTTATTAGTCCTATAGTTACACTGGTGAAGACCATCCATACTTCACTTACAGTCACTTAGACCAAAACTTCCCCTCACAAATACATTTGTCTATGATGATTACCCTTGCATCTTTAGGCATGCGAGTGCTTCAACTAAAGCTATCACTAGCACTTAGTATGTATATGTACTTCGAATGAACTAAGTACTAACTCAGGATATGACACCTACTGATCTGATCTGATCTAGTCTTATGGTTATTCTGGTTAACGGCAATTCCATAGATACAGTGGAAAATAAACAAAGAAACACAGAGAAACTACATGGTATGCTTACCGAAAATTTGCCATAAATTTACAAGAGAGTAAACACTTTACCACACTATAGTAGATGTGTGACATTTGCGGGCATAGGAAACGGGCTTGGCGTCTATCGGACACACACACACACACACACACCACACCACACACACACATCCACCTGATTAGGATATGCAACTAACACACCGAAACGCAACGCTCCCGACCAAAAGTGTGTCTTCTTCCCAGCACACTCCTTGTACTTGAATGTACATATTGACCCATACTACAGAAGATGTTGACTTAATTAGGTAACAAGAAGTGTGGACTAAAGAGGGGTGGGTGGGGGGGGGGGGTGTTGGTGTACTTAAAGAGCATTCACTTCTGTATAAATAAGCCACTTAACGTTTGTGTACCCATGAAACTGAAACATTTCACACAGCTAGCTAAAAATACACAAAAACACTTACTTTTTTTTCACTCCCCCACATGGGAGGAGCATACGGGAATATGGCAAGCGGAAACCCCTCCCTGTCTGGGGTGTGGAGCTGTGGGTACGCAAGGCTATAAAAAAGGAGACGCAGAGAGCCCAGTTGCAACGTTAGGCTGAGCCGAGCTGACACAGAGCGAGACAAAAGGACTCAAGGCAGCAGAGAGCTGAAACTTATTCCTTTAGTTTTTCGTGTTTGTTGTGTTGAGCCACGGGAGTGCACAGCATGTCCAGTATGCTTGACAACATTCTCTCACGGGTGAGTCACCACTTCCAAAGTTGTTGTTGTTGTTGTTGTTGTTGTTGTATTTGCTGTAGTTTGCTTTGGTTTTAACTGGTTTTAACATTTCACAAAAAGGACTCACACTGGACTCATGTCTTCACGTGTTTTTTTGGTTTGTTGGTTTTTAGTTGTATTCTTGTCTTAATGTGTCGATATGATTAAAAGCAGACTGGACATGACTCAAAAGTCAAGAGTCAAAATCGCTCTGTTTATGCTGGGCTGAATGACAAGACGACATGGGTTGTTGACATCTTGTGGAAATGTAACTTTCGTGACTTATATCTACAAACTAATGACTACAAATTCGATCTTGTATAAAAGTATATATTGTAGAGGAAATCATAATAAAAATTGGAAGGAAGCTTATGAATAAAAAAAGCAATGTACTATTATTAGTATAAATCGGTTCTTGAAATGTATTTTGATCAAATGTACAAGCCAAAAACATATGAAAACTGAAAGTGTTGATTATAACATATATAACAATGTCTGATATTCATTACCATCAATGTCAAAATGTAATTTTGTGTATATGAAAATGTACTTCTGGGATGGTTCGTCTATTTTCTGCAGTTTCAAGAGCAATGTTGTCGGACTTCATTTCCCTACTGTGCTCACTGATTATTCTTCTTTCGTAACAGAATATGCTGACCCTGTCCCTGGAAGATGCCCTCACTTCACTACAGGCTCCAACCAAAGTCTCTGGACCCAGTCGGTTGAACCGCTCTGTCTCCTTCTTCATCCCCCCCACCTCCTCCTCTCCGACCGGCACCGAACAAGTTAACAACGACGATGACAGCAGCACGTTCTGGCCTGACAACATATGGAGCCAGGCCTCTCTCACCAAGCAGCAACAGCTCCCCTTCAGGCCTGACCGCTCCATGAGTTTAACCGAGTCCAGCAGCTCCCTTCTCTCCTCCTTCAGCCAGCTCAAAGGCCTGGACGCTTTCTCCTCGGGTCCTGCTACCACTGTGGCTCCCCCACCGGGCTTCCCTCCGTGCTCCTCTCTGCCTGCCCAGGTACAGCCACCGACGCTTCTCCCATCCAACCGCTACAAGACTGAACTTTGCCGGGGCTTCCAGGAAAGTGGCAGCTGCAAGTACGGCAACAAATGCCAGTTTGCCCACGGCGAGGCCGAGCTGCGTGGGCTGTACCGCCACCCCAAGTACAAGACGGAGCCCTGCAGAACCTTCTACAACTTTGGCTACTGCCCGTATGGCACCCGCTGCCACTTCATCCACGAGGACAAGATCAGTAGCGGCCCGTTATCATCTGCTAAATTCCAGAACCAGCGCCAGTCTCTTCAAAATGGCAGCCAGAACCCGCGGCATCAGCTCCGCCAGAGCGTCAGCTTCGCCGGTTTCCTGGGCTCTTCTCGGGCCTCTCCTCCGCCGACTAACCTGTTGTCCTTCAATGACCCCAACCTCGGATTCAGCCGCGCTCCCTCTGTTTCTCCTCCCCCGGCCGACCTCCTCTCCCCAGCCATGGGCGATTCCCTGCAGCGCGAGGCAATGTTCCAATATGGCCACACTCACACCCGCGCTAGCACCGGGGACATCCACAACATTCCTCTGATTATCGAGCAGAAGCCTTCACGGTGCGTGTGTGGCCATGGGGCTCTGAGCAGCGGCGGCCGAGGCAAAGACGACGGCAAGAGCCACGATTCCGGCAGCGTGTTCTCCGGCTCAGGGGCTTTCCTGAAGCCCGCTGGGCTTCAACGCTTCTCCTCCGAGGACTCCCTGGAGGATAGCTACAGCAGCAGCAGCGGGGGATCCAGCGGAAGTGAATCTCCGACCTTCGACAGCTCGGCCAACAAGAGGCTCACTGTATTCGCACGCTTGTCTCTGTCAGACTAGGTCCAACATCCAACACAAACGTGGATCAGAACAGATCCGTGACAGAACTGAGATCCATTTGGAGTTTATCTGTGCCTTATTTGTTTTATTTTATCCAGAATTAATCACAACTTCCTTAACATTGAGGATGCAGCAAACCATGGTTGTTAAAAGACAGCTGATTTTGGATAAATTATATAGTTTTGGGTGCCAAAATTTCCTGAGAATCTATTTTTATATACATATGTATTTTTTTTAATTGTCTGGCTAATTATATCTTTGTATGCGGTCTTCCACTCGAAGGCCTGACACCTGAGAAGAGTACTTGTGTGTGTTGTTTCTTGAATGGCACACAAAAAGTTTGTAATCTGCGGTGATCACAATAGTCTGTAATTTCTGTGCCTCCAAGATTCCCCCTGCCTCACAAGGCTGTGTGCCATGAACAGTATATATGCACTTTACAGTCAATTTAATGGGAGAAACTCAGTCAGTAGGACTCCTGGTAGCATTCAACCAAACCGTAATTAGGCATTACGCCACTGCACCTGGTCAACCTTTGCTCTGTGTGCATTTTGTATGTGTATGTGTATGTGTGTGTGTGCATGTGTGTGTGGACGTGAGAGAGACAAGACCATTCCCTTCACTCGGTTAAGTGAATGGAGATGCAGATTGTTCTCTGGTCTCTGTCCACATTCTACAAGTCATGTCATAGCATCAGAGTCTGTGAATAGTCTGAGCTTTCTGCTAATTTCTGAAATCCTAGTATCCATAGTTTCTACTTGCCTCACCAGTTTGCCTGACAACCCTGGTGACTTCTTAGCTTTGAAGGTCTTAGAGACACGTTCTTGTCCAGGGACTTAAAAACACCGCAGTATTCATGTTGGTTATACAGTAGGTTGGCTTATTTGCTTTGTTTAACTTAAATTCATATATTTATTATATTTATTTGTATTAAAAGAAAGAAGTTGTACTTTTAACTTGAACTTGTATTTTGTACTTTATTTATGGAGAATTATCCAGGGTCTGTGAAAGCCAATGTGACAATACATATACAATGGTAAGAAAAGAGAATCCTTTATATTTTTCATTCCCTAAAAGAGACAAATAAAATAAAAAGAAATTCAATGAAATTGTGGGTGTTATGTGTCATTCATTGTGCCATGAATTATTCATCTTTTGGTGAACTCAAAGGAAAAATATTAAATTATGCTTTTTACATGAAGACAAATGTCAATCTTGCTTTCCACTTGATTTGTCTCTCTCCTCTCCTATATTGTGTGAACTCTGACATGCAGTCTGTTTGTTGTGTATACATGGAAGCAGCTGCATTTTGACCCAACATAACCTCACAAAGACCCATGACTCAAGCACATCATCAGCTACACAGCTAAATAAAATCACCCAGGGTCAAATGGTGCAAGATTGCGGTGTCTTGAGTCTTACATATCCCTTTAAGGCGTGGAAGATGTGAAATTGACATGATTTCCCCCCCCCCTGCATGTTCCAGGCATACCTTCAATCTTCCGACACAGCATTAGAAGGTAAGTTACAGATAAAATGCAATCATAGCAATTGGGGATATCTTTTTTGTATGGTTCTTCATGTGAAGACCATCTTAGTCCTAAGTCTCACTTACCAAAACTTCCCGTCACAAATACATTTGTTTATGATGATTCATCTGGTACCTTTAGGCATGCAACTGCTTCAACTGAAGCTAATACTAGCACTTAGCATGTATAAGTACTTTGAAGTACTAACTCAGGATATGACATCTACTGATCTGATCTAGTCCTCGGGTTAGGCTGCAATTCCATAGATTGGTCTTGTGCCATAACAGCGGAATTGTAAAGCAAGTGAAATATATTCCTAGCAGTATTTATAAGTACTTCATTTGAAATAAGTACTCCCTCAGGATACGAATGTTGGAATTAATATTAAGTCACAGAATTTCATGGAATTATGGATTGTTCTTATGATGACATTTCCACTGAACAAGGACCTTATTTGCTTTCAATAAGTAGATCCCAGGAAATGACACAACTTTCAAATTAAGTGATTCACTTATGGGCAACGGTTACAGTCCCACCTCTTTTTGAATATGAATCGCACGATTGTGTGATGAATTTCTACATAAATTCAGCAGTTAGTCAGCATTGTACTCTGTATTTTATCTGTTTGTGGATGTAAATTAGCATTTAATATTGTGACTCACTTCAACTTCATGGTTGTTCATTGATTGCAACCAAATCATGGAAGGTTTATAACGCTATGCTTATGATATGATATGACTCCCCTGAACTGCATTGTGGGTTTGTTTTATGCCTGAGGATTTTCTTTTAAAAGCTTGTTGTAGCAAATCTCACCCTCGACTCGTCTGGTGTTGCAACAACGTGCTCGGATCTATTGCCACACTTCTTCATTCAGCATTCAGCTATGTGGTAATACTTGTCCTCTTTTGGAGCTGGTGGTGGTGGTGGGGGATCTCCAATGGTTGACGCATGCTTCGAGCGCGTCTAAGCACCTTTGTTTGTTTGTTTGTTTGTGTTTTTTCCTCAAAATGTTGACGACTGATTAGCCGAACGGCTGCCAACTATTCTTTCTCAGGACACGAGGCGCCAAGGTTATTTGCTGTTGAACAACAGAGTGTCCACATGCTTTCCAGGCCTACAGCAACGTGCTCAAAACCAGTTCCCCATGGTTTCTGCCTTATGGGCAATATGGCCGTGGGAGTCGTTCCCTTCGCCATGACATGTAGTCCTGCTACACTGAACAAATAATTCAATTTACTTTGTGCCATGAAAACAAAGTTATCGTTTGGCATTTACGCAACCTTGTGATAGTGATACAAGAGACTACAAGCTACAAGCTGAGTCAACACGACAAGCTTCCACAAAATGCTGAGAGGGAGAGGGTTGGGCAGCTTCGTGAACAAGTGTCGTCCATGTGTGCGTATCATTTTAGTTCCAGCTTTCAATCAATCACTCACCCAAGAATTTGGCTAACTGCTTCCAAGAGAGTGAGCCATTAATACACTGACTATACCGTCAACATGTTGCTTATCTTTCATATATGGAGTCAGTATCACAATAGGTAAACCTTTATGCTCGCCTGTGATCACGCAACGTAACGACTTTCATCACATTTCTGTGCGAGGCTATGATAGAGCATTGAAACAATGGAAATGATGCATGCATGTCATGGTGGTAGAAATGTTTCCTGCGAGCAGTACAGAGCAGATAATATATACAGCAGATAATGTATACACTGGATAATGTATATCAGACTCTAGCAAGTAACCAGCAGACATGTGCAGAAGCGCTGCCTGGCGAGAACATGCCCCTTTGCCCCAGATGTCCAAGGTGCCCTTTTTCCAAAGGTTAGGGTTAGCGTTCCCACTGCTCTTATCAAGAAGACCGTTTGCCACTAACGTAACGATTGCCACTTTAAAATCCTTCGGCATCCGTTTCTCAGTTCACGTTATATGACGACTATATGACGTCAACCGCGAGATTGTGACCGTGGCTTAAATGTGTGTTCAAATGGGTTTGCTCCACTGGCCATTGTGTCACGTATCACGTTATGTTAGCTAGCATAGTGTTAGCTAATTCGGCGTGAGCGTATAAAGGCCTGAATTCTGAAAGGTAGAATCCAATAAATAGATTAGGTTGTTGTTTATTCAATGTTTTGAATAAATGATGGATTATTTGATTACTGAGCTGTAGGTGTAGGTTTGGATTTTATTTTCTGTATTAGCAATTAATGTAATGCACAACACATAACTGACAGTTCTTTTGATATGTATTACGAGGCATAAATGGTATGTAGGCCTATGTGATGAATATCAGCTACATGTCTTTCTATTCTAAGATACAATAATATATAGTGTGTCACAGTTTAATGTAAGATTACTTGGGGAATATGCGTTGCAAAATCATGATTTTGTAAAAGACGTGTTTCATGTGACTCTTTTTAGGTTTGGGCACTTGCCCGTAAGAATGTGTCATGTGTTGCATGTAATACAAAGTTGTGTTATATTTTCCTTCATTCAAAAGTGCTTGCCGTGGCAAAAGCTACGCTTAGCTCAGCAGCAAGAGCCGGTTAAAAAAAAAGAAGAGAGAGAGAGAGAGAGGTTATGGCCGGTTGAAGGACAGTAAGAACAGTGTCAACACACGCTAAGAGTTTATTGTACGCGTGTGCTTTGCGCTTAAGTACACTGACTCGACCCCAGTGACGGGCTCCGGGGTTCCAAGAACAGAGATTGGCACAAATGATGATGCCACAGGAGAACATGAAAGGGATATCTGTGCCAATCGGAAGCGGGGTGACACATCTTGGATTTGTTGGAAAATAACAACGATGAAAAGTCTAGTAGTGTAGGTTTGCTGGGGGATACCACTGACTGCTCAGTATGAAAAAGGGAGCGCGCGCGCGTGTGTGTGTGTGTGTGTGTGTGTGTGTGTGTGTGTGTGTGTGTGTGTGTGTGTGTGAGAGATAGAGATGTGTGGCATAATCATGAACATAATTGTTAACTAACAGGGTAGGTCCCATCTCACAAATATATTACCAAATATAAGACCAAGTCTAATAATAACTCTGCATACAAAGTATGTTGTTCCCGTCTCCCAAAATAGCATAAGTATGCATATTATTATTATAATCTGACAATGTGAGCCAAGCCAAATGTAGTGGCTGACTGAATTGGAACGTCAAAGAGGTTTGGTGGAACTGGTTTTCACAGTGGGGCCAATGACTTGTGACACTGAAGTTCTTAGTGTTAGCCATGCAGCAAAACCAGAGGCCTTGTGGTAGACAGTGAACAACACAATGGTACCTTGTATTGGCTCAATAGTTTATGATTACCTTTCATAACTACCTCGGGTGGGGTTCTGCACCATTGCACTGGGTTTCCAAATCCCTTTACTTTTGTTTTACTGTTTTACTTATTGCTTTTCTTTACAGTAAAACTTGAAATGAGTCAGTCAGCACTGATTCTGACTGATATATTTGAAACATTGGACCGGCAGTATCGCCACACTATCTAAACACTGTTAATGGATAACCAGGAAAAACACTCATTAACCATGTCACCTCATCCCCAGAATAGTATAGCGACAGACACTTTTGACCTGTATGTAAATAAATGCATTTTCGCTAAAAGAAAATTGCCAGAGTGATGTGATGGTCACAATGCATAACGACGACGATAATGATGCTCGATAATGCTGATGATAAGTGCCATCCCCTTAAAATGACCCAAAAATGTCAGAAAAACTCCAAGATGTTTTACCGCTCAGTTTTAATTTGACAGCTACAAATCAAGTAGAGAAAAGATTGCGGTGAGTGGGTTTTTCCTACTCTGAGGTAGTAAATGGGGATATTTCCTCTGCATTCTGGTGCCTTGGCCTGCGGTGGCCGGTCCAGTTCAGCTGGGAATACTCAGCCTTATCCAACCCACTGCTAGCGTACGCACAAGGCTGGGGGGGATCAGCCAGATTCAAACAAACTGCCACATTCCTACCTGCCAAATGCTGTTTGCGTATGTGTGCTTGTTTTTACATGTTTTGCATGTCAAGAATTTCATCCTGATTTACTTCCATCTATCGTAAATCTCTCTCTCTCTCTTTTTCTCTCTCCCTAGCGCACGTTCTCTACTACACACCGCAGATGTAGACATTGATCTTGAGGAATCATTAACTCGAGAACCTTCGTCAGACACTCGCAGGGATGACGTGAGATCATTACCCAAGTGTGACTTAACCCCTTCCTGACAAACTGGGTCACGGTGGGGCTGCGTGACGGGAGGCCTGCTATGGAACCGCTGGCTGTCTCCTCCGGAGAACTTTCAGATAAGAGGAGTTACGAGGTTCACAGAAAGACGGCCCTGTATGACAGAGAATTTTGATTAGCGTGTCAAAGGAGCTAATGATAAAACAAACTAATGATTGTAAAATAGGGGGTTAGGGGAGAGACTTGACTTGGGCAGAGAGAGAGAGAGAGAGAGAGAGAGAGAGAGAGAGAGGGGAGAAGCAGGGAGCCAAAGGAATCGGCGGACCTTTTTTTTCAGTTGTGACGTCACCCAGTCAAAGAGTGGAAGTGCAGTCCTTTTATAGCCCTGTTCCCTCTGCATTCCTCCTCCAGCACTAAATCCTCCTCCTCCTCCTCCTCCTCCCCCTCCTCCTCCTCCTCCTCCTCCTCCTACTCCTACCCCTCCGTGTACTTCCTCCTCCCTGTGCTCAGCCAAAGCGTCTGTGACGCAAACACAGAGAACGGGTGGGGGGGGGGGCGGAGGAGGAGGAAGAGGAGGAAGAGGTGGAGCAGAGGAGTTCGTAAACAAAAAAGAAAGAAGAAAACTCCCTAAATCTTCCCCTTCGCTCTTTGTTCTGTTTTGTAGTAAAGTAAACTTTCACTGGCTGGACTTACTTACGCCGTCCATTTACGAGTTCAGTGGGGATGGCATACAAATGTTGGCTGAATGGTATTTGAGAATTGGATGGAGCGTAAATATATTAAATGAGGATACCATCTTGACGAATTATAGATTTTCACAGTTGATAGCATTGTATAGGAGATATACCCCAGAAGTTCACATTGTAATTGACTGGTTCCATTTTCTTTGTTTTGTTTTGGGGTGTTTTTCGCTTTTGCTTTTTCCATTACATATTTAATTGTGTAAATTATATACAAGTAAAATTCAACATGGCCTTTCATTAAAACTGAAGAAGACATGTTATTTACATGACATGTGCTGGGGCTTGTGGTGCATGGCCTCCCTGTTCTAACAAAACAAGAAGTGAACTTAGTTTGTATTAAAATATTAAAATGGAGAAGTGTTCAGTTCAGTGTTCCGTCAACATTTCCATAGAACATTTTCTATTAGAGTTTTGTGTTGTTTTCAATTTGTCAGATCAACATTTGCAGCTTCAGTGAAATTAATATACACAAAAAATTAAAACTACATTAACTTTTAGTTTCTCATTGTGGCCTTGGCATTGCATTGGGCAGGGTGAAAAATCCCGTCGAGCAAGTTTCACATCTGCTAGTTTAATTAAAGCAAATCTTTTATCACTCTGACCCATACATCTCTACTGCACACTTCCTGTTCCCAAGTGAACACACTCAGTACATACTTCTCCTTTTAGGCGAGTCACTTCCTCTTTCAATGTTCTTGTTGTATTTGGTATGAACATTAATCAGCTGTTCATGAAACACGTCGATTCCAATTTGAACCTGCCAAGTGTGAAGTCGATCGGATGGCTTGTTGTTGAGAAAAGTGGATTACGGCCAGACATACATACAGACAGACATACATACAGACATACATACAGACAGACATACAGACAGACATACAGACAGACATACTACAGACAGACATACAGACAGACATACAGACATACATACAGACAGACAGACAGACAGACATACATACAGACATACAGACAGACAGACAGACAGACAGACAGACAGACAGACAGACAGACAGACAGACAGACAGACAGACAGACAGACAGACAGACATACAACTCTATGTTGGTAGATGCTACACCTGTCAGAGCCTACACAGCTAATCTCTCGAGATTCATAACAGTAAAACAAGGATATTTTACGGATATTTATATTTCTATATTTATGTAATTTGCGGTGCGAAGATATGTATCTTGCGCCACCCCTTCTCCATGTTTGTGCTCGTATGTAAGCTACATGAGGTCATAATATAAACAGTTTATTTTCTAACGGTCTGTCCCCAAGGCCCCTATTTTATCCTCAAGGTATAGCCTACTGTCCTGTTCCAGGTTTGGTGTGGGAATATATATTTATATGGGGTCGGGGGTTAATGTGCTGTTTCGGGGGGGGGGGGGCAAATGTTAAAAAAAAACCCTTCTCCTGAGCATCACGGTGAGTGAGTGAACTTATGGGCTCCAAATGTTCCTCCCCCTGGAACCTGAGCACGACATAGCCCACCCCTGTTCCTCCTGGCATCTCGCTGGGGCCGCATTAGCCCAGCTGTTTCTGGTCAGAATCGCTGTTATTATTTCACTGCCAGTGTTATAGCCCCACGCTAAAATCAGCACTGGGCCGAGGGCTGTCTCATGACACAGCACACACATCCTAACCCGGCGGACAATGGGCCCCACTGTGCAGACGTACACACACACACACACACACACACACACACACACACACACACACACACACAGGATTTGCAGAAATATGTTTGAACAGGTGGGAAAAGTGAGGTGTGTGTGTTTTAGTGGTTGATAGAAAAGGATGAGGTGTGTGTGTGTGCGTGTGTGTGCGTGTGTGTGTGTGTTTATGCTTTTGGCCGCCTTCCCAGGAATACATACCACAGTGACACTAGTGCCGAGACCAGCAGAATTCCTTCTTATAAAAATAAGCATCATGGAAAAATGATAGAGAGAATTGGAGAGCAGTGCAGGGGAGAGGAGATAAGGGGAGAAAAGAGGTGAGCAGTGGAGGAGAAAGGAGAGGAGGGAGTGAGGGAGAGAAGGGGAATGGGGGAATGAGAAAAATGTGAATGTGAAAATGACAGAGCAGAAGCCTGTGGGGAGTAATGGGGAGTTTTAGTTCGACGTTGGATATTTTCACCAACTTACCATGTCTCTCTATACTGCAACACGGCTGGAATTTTGAGCATTCAAGTCAGAGCACAAGCAGCGTATTTTGCAAAGTATGGACACATACGTGCTCGCCTGGTTTTCGGGAAGTGAAATTCCTTATGAGGCGTTTTAGCGGTAGTGTCAGCTTCAGAAGAGGAAGCAGAACAAGATGTGATGACGTGGACAAGCATGTTCAGAGCGCTATGGCCCAACAAACAGCCCAATGGCCTCATCCAGCCTCGCAAAAAGTACGGACGTAAGCTAAACTTTGCTGGCTCATCCGAGTGGTTTGTTATTTCCAATAGTCTTGGTGTGTAGTCTGTGTCTGGGTTTACCGTTACCAAGTGTTTTACGAAGAAAGACACCGCATCACACCGTAACACCACCACTCCTGTACACATGAGCACGCAGATGCCGATACACACGTAGATACACACACGTAGATACACACACATGTAGTCACAAATGGAGCACAATTAATGTCGGTTGAATAGTAACATGTTGTGTAAGTCTGTCCACCCCGAGGCTCTGTCTCAGAGTGGACAGACAGACAAACACAGGATAGTGGAGGAAATAGATAGTGAGGTAAGGTAGTTTGTGATAGTTAAGGCAATTAGCACTGCAGTTTAATGATTAGGAGATAATCAAAAGGATGCCTATGCGTTGTACTTTCTTGTTCTTGTTGTGTTGTTTGTCTCGCTGTTTTTTGCAAAAAGTGCTAAATAAATTGCATTTGATTGATTAATTGATTGATTATGCTCGATTCGTTTTTGGATTAACATATTTCACAAGCAGGTCATTTCAAAATATCCCATGGCTTTCATGCATTAAACACATTACACATGGAACTGGTGACAGGGCGAACAAATACCAACTTCATATTAGCCTCGGTCATAATGACATGTGGGAAGCTTATGAATTTACAAGAACATGTTAAATGTTATCCCTAGGCTCTAAATGGCTATGGCTAGTGCTTCTGTAGGATGACGTTCTCACGTTTTAGAAGACATGAGCGTGACCTGGGAAAAGAGAGAGCCAATAAAGAGAGCACAAGCTGACATGGACGTCTGCTGCAATCTCTGATCCACAAGACAAGCAAACAAACATGCGACAAAGTAAGACCCAAGAAAGACGACAATGAAAGTCGCTTTCGATAGATCAACCACAAAGACGCACTAACACAAAGACAGACACACACACACACGCGCGCATACGCACATGCATACGCACACGTGTGGAGTTACTCAACTCCCCTTGGTAACCAAAATGTAGAAAAACAGGAAACAATTCAATTTGCTAGTTTGAAAGCTTCCATCAATATCGCTCAAGCCAATCCAGATGATCAATATTATGTGGTGTTGCCTGGTTACGCAAGGATAAACATGTCCAGAGTCTACAGACCCACCACAATCATATCACACTTTAAAACACACACACACATGCACACACACACACAAACAGCCTGGATACCATTATGTTTAGAACATGTCTTGTCCCAGATACCAGAGTGTGTACGCAGACACAGCCGTCAGAGTTAAGATGGAGTGTGGGGAGCAGCCGCAGGGAATGAGTCAAGCTATACATCTGTATTTCAATATTACAGTTATATACCCAGACAGACAGACAGACACACACACACACACACACACACACACACACACACACACACACACACACACACACACACACACACACACACACACACACACACACACACACACACACATAGCGACGAAGCTAAGCTATGTGGATAGAAGGAGCAGGGAGCCTGGGATGACTGCTCATCTCCCCGGTGTTTCACATAAGACAGACAACCAAAAGTGTCAGATTGTTATGGTAGATAATGGCAGCTGTGTGAATGGGTGTTACGCACACAGTGCGTAGGCTGCTCATGGCCTACTTGTGACCAGGTTTCATCGAGTGCAGGCTCTTACACGTGGATAAGTTTATACAGAGTTTAGCACAATGTTGCCCCTGGATGCACCAGATGCCTTGTGAATTACGTACCACATAATGACATACTTTACCATCCATTTCTCATCTTAAAATATGTTTTTAACAACGTTGAGGTGAAACAAAGCTAGAAATAAACACATTAACTGACTAAATATCTCGCTCCTAGATGTACAGTATGTTCAGTCCCAAAGGAAATGAAGTAGCTTGAATTGCAGCTAACTTTGTAGCTGCAATTCAACCATCCAATGAGCTGTTCTGAACATTAGACCCACACATACTCACACACGCACACATACATGCACGCACACGCACACACATGTGCAAGCATGGACGTACACACAGACACACAAAGATTGAGAGGGAAAGAAAGAGAGCTGACACACAACACAAACAGAGTTAATCCCTTCTCTATAGCTTCAGTCTTTTGACGTGAGGACTTGCAAACATGCCACGTCCTTCTTGATTACCATGCTAACAGCTACTCAGTGCGGGGCCATATCTAAACACAGCATCGCAGTGACCGCAAGCATGTCGCTAAGTTTTTGACTTGGCGGAAATGCTCACTTTCAATACATCACATAATACCTTAAGAGAACTTCTGCCCAAAAACGTCTCCCCTAAAAGTTTATATCCGGTATCTTTTGAAGACTTTTCCGTGATCAAATCACAATATTCTAGTGTTTCTAAACACATACACTTTTAGATGTTTTTGTTGTTGTAGACAGAAAGAAGAAAATGCATGCTGCATGAATTGCTGTTTGTCCACTAGAGGGCAGAAAATATCATTTTCAGCATCATATATTCTGAACACACTCACATTCATGATCCATAGTAATAGATCATCAGAGATAGGACCTGTCAAGGACATTGTGATTTACAATTGGAAATTGGAAATCACAATTTAGAGATGTCATCTGTTGTTATTGTATTATTTCAGACGAATAAGCTTGGGGCGTTTGGGGCCTAATGTCCTTCACAACGTTGTGATCTACTGCCAGAGGTCTCTGGAATTAGCAGCTGCATTGAGAGGGAATACAATGAAGTTTATCTGGTGTTTACAGCTCAACGGGTCATCTGCATTAGATGATAAACCGGAATGGACCGTGGCTTTTCCCAATAAACGCGGAAGGAAATGTGATGCAGGCGGACATTATTCCCCAGAGGAACCACACAAGTGGGCTAAACAGGGTCACAGCATAGACCTCTTCTTCCTTTTTTTCACAATTTTACCTTAATGTGCGTTCTTTTGGACGTACACACTCACACACACTTCTTCTTTCGTTTTTTACTTCCTTTTTCTTCAATTATTTATTTATTATCCCCCCCCCCCATTATGATTCTCCCTCCCTCTCACCAAAATGTACTTTTACAATGTTGTCTTTTCAGCCAGAGTGGAAAAATGCAAAGGCCAAGCAATTGTTATATTAACCCTGAATGTTTTTACCTAACCTGACGCGCCAGAAGGTTTGTTACACAGAACCAGTTGGTCGTCCATAAAACTGTTAGGAAAAGGGCTGGCACTTTCCAAAAAATACTTGCCCGGTGATTGGCTGAACCATCTGGTCCGAACCACTGTGGTTCGGTCACAAGCCGATAACTTGAAGCCTGGCAAGACTGGTTCTCGCGTAAATGTGATCTCGCAAATCCAGCTGCCTCGCAACAAGGTTTTTACCTGACAAATGGTCAAGTCCATGGCAGGTGTTCATTTTGGACCATGGCTGTCACCCTCCCCCATATGTCCCTGGCCCACATACAGTATACGGTACATGGTCACGGCTGGTGTTTTAAACTTTGTCTTGCCTTTGTGGCGTTCAGATCGGTGTAGACTATGAACAGCTAGAATGGTCACCACCAAGGGTTAAACAAAGATGATGTCCCCGTGTCGTCCTAAATACGTAAAACCAGAACAAACAAAAAAGGCTGTGTTGTTATAATAGAGATTTGTTTTGTGTTCACCAGTCAGATCTCCAGGAAGTGTTGCTTCACACTCGCTTGGCTCGCGTCCAGGGAACACCGTTGACGGGGAGCACAGTAAAACCCATCTGTGGTTTTGGTGATCACTTAGATTTCCCCATCTCTCCCATTCCTTATCTGGATTATATCACTGTGGTGTGTGCCACCCTTTTTTAACAACATGTGGTCTGCATACGGATGCATGCAGACCACCATGCACATATAAGGGCATATGTTCAGATCCGCCCCCCCCCCCTCGTGTTCAAACATTAACGTCATTAATGTTCAAACATAAACTCGAAAACTCTAATGAAGGTGGTGCTGCCACCGCCCCCCCCACCCCCAGGGTTCAGTGGGTTTTATGTGTAAGTTTCCCCTTAATTTCCATCAGTCATCAGTCATCACAGGACCCTGGCAGGATGGGACAGGCTCCATTCTCTCTGGCACTCTGAACTCAACTAGTGGGTCAGGAAAATACATGTAGATGTAGACGTTGTGAAAATCATGATATATAATCAGGCCTACAACCATAACGGTAGGCAGTAGAACAGTAGAGGCCGATGAGAGAAGAAAAGAGGAAAACAACGATGAATTTGAATATGAATTGTGTGTTTGTACTGTTTGTACTTTCTACGTGGTTAGTGGTCAACTTGTCACACAGATCAACTTCCCCTTGTCTCTCAACTGAGTTCCATGACAACCAACATGAAAATGGCACAAGAGCCCCACCTGCTGGATGAACTGTGTTGCTAATCACATTATCAGGGGTTCTTCTGAGTATATGAAATGCATTGATTATGTGTTGCCATTTGTAACTGCAGTTTCGGCCTTCCTTGATGTAATCACCGGAATAAATGTAATCTCATTGCGAACTAAACCATTAACAGCACCAGCACATTAACACTATACAACACAGAAGGGCTGTGTTGTTCAGAGTTTATTATAAAAAAAAAACAACTTAACAATGGTCTCATAATCTACTGTTCCCCAAGAAGTATAAAGCTTCTGTATAACGTTTGGGAACTAGCTGTCTGAATGTGGCACTGAGCTGTAATACACATGTTCACCACCTGATGGCACTGCACAACTGCTGTTGCTAGTTATTAACTCATCAGCCACTTCAACCCTTCACTATATCTTTAAGTTAACTCAGAACACACACACACACACACACACACACACACAGAGCACAGTTTTTCTCCTTATCCTCCAACTACTCTTTCTGAGTGTATTTGCCTCTTCTTCAATGATCACCCCTCCTCCTCCTCCTCCTCCTCCTCCTCCCTTGGTCTACCTCTCCTTCTCTCTTTCACCCTCTTCCTCGCTCTCTCAGTCACTCTAATTGAATCCACAGCAGG
This sequence comes from Coryphaenoides rupestris, assembly GCA_002895965.2. NCBI lineage: Eukaryota > Metazoa > Chordata > Actinopteri > Gadiformes > Macrouridae > Coryphaenoides > Coryphaenoides rupestris. Next base: position 147,201 of record PIJE02000116.1, read on the forward strand.
GAATTCCAGTTAAGGGGGAATCGGGGGGGAATCGGGGGATGTCAAAGGTCAAAGGTGAGGTTGTGATCTTCGACCTTTTCAGTAAAACTTGACTTGTGTTTGTGTGCGCTGTGCTGTGTAGGTTACGTGTCACACAAACCGTGCCTTGATTTGTCCAACTTCACGTATAGTCAACATGCTTTCATGCTCAACCAACAATACTTTCATTTGATACATTTTTATTTTACATTTATATTTAGGCCATTCGGCAGATGCTTTTATCCAAAGCCAAGAAGTACATTTGTTGAAAGAGAAAATATATCGCTGTGGTGCATAAAGACAAGAATAGGACAGGATTCAAGCATTTATAATTGCAAGGTTAATAGAACAAGTTTCATAATTGCTAGGTAGCATGCATAGTTAGTAATAGCTGGGATAAGAGCAGACGTGCCATTCTGAGTGCATTACCAACATCTGAGAAGATACAGTATGCTAAACAAAGTACTATTTAGTGCCAAGACGTATAAACACACAAATACTTTTGTTTTGAAGAACAACAAGAACAACATTTGATCAGAAGATGTCAATTGTGAATCAGTCACCATTATAATAACCTACCATCTGTATGGGTGGGCATTTAAATAGAATAGCCCTGGCTGTACTCCTAACTAGCCAAACAGGCTATACATTTCGCAAAAGAATGTATAAATGAATGAGTCGCAGGCATTTGAATGCTCCCATGGGCGTGTCAACCATGGCTATTCATAAGGTCACTGGCTTGAACCTTAACATGAATGGAACGCTTACTTAAATATTCACCATCAAAATAGGCCTGGGTACACTTTCCCATAGCGGCTGGATCTCAATTTTTGGTGTTGAGAGAAAAAGACAGGAGGACGCCTGGCATCAGGCTAGATCATCGTGAATATAGATTCTCATTTGGCTTTTTGTTTTTGTACATTTCTTGTTGCAAGTGAAAGTGACTTGTTTTGGACCGCAGGGCTCCATGCTGCTCTATGCATCCCAGTTCCTCCGAGCATGGAGTGTTTAAATCAAAGGCTCCGAGGGGGATCAAGAGAGAGGAGCAGATGTTCAACAGGTCTGCAGACCTCCCCCCTCCCTCACGACCCCAAGAAGAAAGATCATAGATAGATAGGGGTCGGGGAGAGTGAGTGGGAGATGTTCTCGTGTGTGACATGGTCTTATATGTGTTTATATGTTTTTTATCTAAAGTCCCAATATGCACTCTGGTAGCTGCAAAGGCCGTTACCATGCCCCTTGAAGCCCAGCTGGATCCAACGAGGACGAAGAACTCTTCTCCCTCCCCCTACCTACAAGACCCCACCCCCGCCTCTCTCTCACACACACACACACACACACACACACACACACACACCTACCTATCTGGCCGTCCCCTTTCTAATTTATCAATGCTTAGTAATCCCCACTCCCCCAGAGTGGCTTGTTAATAGAAGTTAGCTAAACTCAACTCTTCACCCAAATGCTTTCCTTGCGGCTAATGTTTGTTTATGTTTACCTTACCAAATTGAAGAAAGGGTCTGTTTACCTCAGGTCATTAATGTTGTTGACGTCTCGCTAACGCCGCGCTGCTAACAATCAGTCACCACCTATGGGTAGAGCAAACAAGAGGTTTTCAGACTTATCAGGTCACTTTTCAATTCCATGGTGGTTTCAATATGTATCGTATATTTCTGTCTTACTTCTACTTTATCTTGTATATCGTATTATGATGCATTATACGCTTGATTACCACTAATAAAAGCCATTTGCAAGCGTTACTCCAATATTGATTATACTATGATATAGTATAGTACCGTATAATCAATATGATGGGTGTGTGTGTGAGTGTGTGTGTGTGTGTGTGTGTGTGTGTGTGTGTGTGTGTGTGTGTGAGTATCTGCTATATGAATGGAAATGTGTTTAACAAATGGGAATATTTGAAAGTGTTAAAATGTGTGAGAAGTACATGTATGAACACAGGTAACACACTGGTCAATTTTCTCTTTTTCCTAAAAATAATGCTATGATAAAGCATTCAAATGTGTGTCAGAATAGTGGTAGCCATCTTGGGTTTTTTTCTAAGACTAAAGACCCTCTCAATCTCAACAAATTTGTGCTCTATTGTAAAAACTCTCCAAAGACACAACATCATTGTTGGGGATAAGCCTCCACGTATGAAAATATATAGACACTATCCAGGGATACCATACAATTACATCATGCTTTTGGGGTGTACAGACAACCCTAACCTTAACCCCCCCCCCCCCCCGCCATAATCCAGCTGCCTCGTCAAATCAAGGTTTTACCCTTCTGCCAAATGGTCAAGTCCATGTATGGCAGGGTGTTCATTTTTGGACCATTGCTGTCGAGCCTTTCTCTCCCCATATGCGATGGGCCACTCCTTTCATTCGCCCGCGTGCCCAGGCTTTTAGTGCCGGGAGTCAGACACATCACTCTGCCTTTCCACAGTGTTTACTGTTGCGTTTACATCGGTGGTGCTGGTGCCCCTTCCTTGCTCTCCCGTTTGGATTGGGGGTTTGTTCGGGTGTTCCCTTTTGTTTCCTCGGCTGTGGTTTTTAGTATAGCTTTGTTGTTCTTCTTGGCGCTTTGTGGCTTAGATCGGTGTACGACTATCGAGACAGCTAGAGATGGTCACCAACCAAGGGTAGGGCATATTTACGCAGTGTACAGCGTGTTCGATGGGCTCCTTCAGCTTTGTGGGCCGTTTCCGCCTTACCCGCTTTGCTGGTGGGGGCTTGCTCTTCGGCATGGGGTCGATCCGGTTATAAGGGTGTATCGCTACACCAGACGTTCCGTTAGAAGCCAAAGGCATGACTGTCACACTACAAAAGAGACGCTTCTTCGGCCGCGCCCGTGTTTGCCGCCTCGCGTGGTTGTCTTCTACCTTAACGGCTATTATAGAGATTTGCCCCCTCCATTTCTTTGTATTGTCTGGTGTTGCTGGGTGTTCCTGCTTCTACCTTTTGGGCCGTTGGGGGTTTTGCTTCCGGAGTCGTTCACTTCCTTTTTCCTCGGCGCTTTGTTGTTTTCTCGCGGTTACCGTCGGTTGGGTCTTCCCTTCTGGCCGTTTCTCGCTTCCAGCCATATGTGTGTGGGCAGCGTCCTCTCAAGCCAGTGGGTGGCCTGGATTTTTAGCGCTCCCGCGTTTTCCGGCAGGCTGGCTGTCCCCGTAGAGGGGTGGCCTTTCTCTGCCCGTTCGCACTCCGCTTTGCCGCGCCACACCTCTCCATCTGCCTCTGCCTGTCCGCCTCTGTCTGTCTGTGTGTGTCTTGGGGGCCTACCGTCTCCTCGGTTCCTCCCGTTTTGGCGTCTCGGGCGCGTTCTTAGCGGGTTAGCAGGTAGTATCCCTCGTTTTTTCCCCTAGCGTTGTGATGTTTCTGCGGTGTGGGACCGCTAGAGGATGGTGAGATCTTCACCTTTCCTGGCCCGTTACTTTCCCCCGGGCCTTCCATCGCCGTTGTGCTGTGGCGTGCGTAATGTCGCGTTTTTTGGTCGGACAGTCAAGCGACCCTCGGTTTCGGCCTCCCCCGCGTTGTTGTCGCGGGAGGCTGGCTGTCGCCCCTGCCTTTCTCGCGCCTCCCTAAGGCCTTAATCGGTTGGCCCGTCACCCACCCACCTAATCTCTTCACTCCGACCGCTCTCTCCCTATTCCCTCTTGATCTCTCTTCCCAATTCTCTTTTGTGATCGTTTGTTATGATGCTCAATCTCCTTTGCTCCACCGTTTTGGACGTTGGGGGGTTGTGTTTGTGATCGTTTCACGCCGCGTACGTTCCCCTTCCTTGTCTTTTACCCTCGGGCGTTGTGTGTTTTCCGCGTTTTAATTACCCCAGATATCCATGTGGTGGTGTGCTGGGCTGTCTCTATTCACCTTATTCTTCGGCCGTTATCTGTCGGCATGCTAGCACACCCGACATTTGTGTGGGCCATCGAGTCAATATCACATGGAGCGCGTGGGGAGTACCTGCCATTGGAGTTTTGGGGCTCCGCCCACTTCCGCTCACTCGGGCGCGCCGGTGGCTGCTCCAAACTGCACTTATCTCGCGCTCAAACGCATTGGCTGCCGCACCCTCAGCAGCTAATAACCTCATAAGACGCTATTCCCCAATGTTCCTTAACCAGGTCTCGTGTTGTGGCTGGTGTCCCTCTCCTTGCTTCCCTCCCGTTTTGGCGTTGGGGGGTTCTTGCCTTCGCGCGTCGTTCCCCCTTCCTTTTCCCCCTCGGCGCTTGTGTGTTTCTCCGCGGTTCCCCCGTCCCCGGTGCTGGGTCTTCCCCCCTTTCCTGGCCCCGTTTCTCCGCCCTTCCCCCTGCTTGTGTGGGCCTGCGTCCCTCCTCCGCCCGTGGGGCCCCCTCGGTTTCGGCCTCCCCCCCCCGCGTTTCGTCGCGCGCGGCCTGGCTGTCCCCCTGCCCTTCTCTCGCGCTCCCCCGCCTTTTGCCGCCCCGCCCCCCTCCCTCCTCCGCCGCTCTTGCCCCCTGCTCCCTCTGTCTGTCTCTTGTGCTGGTGCCCCTCTCCTTGCTTCCCTCCCGTTTGGCGTTGGGGGGTTCTTGCCTTCGCGCGTCGTTCCCCCTTCCTTTTCCCCTCGGCGCTTGTGTGTTTCTCCAACACCCACAGGGTTCAGTGGGTTTTAATGTGTAGTTTCCCCTTAATTTCCATCAGTCATCAGTCATCACAGGACCCTGGCAGGATGGGACAGGCTCCATTCTCTCTGGCACTCTGAACTCAACTAGTGGGTCAGGAAAATACATGTAGATGTAGACGTTGTGAAAATCATGATATATAATCAGGCCTACAACCATAACGGTAGGCAGTAGAACAGTAGAGGCCGATGAGAGAAGAAAAGAGGAAAACAACGATGAATTTGAATATGAATTGTGTGTTTGTACTGTTTGTACTTTCTACGTGGTTAGTGGTCAACTTGTCACACAGATCAACTTCCCCTTGTCTCTCAACTGAGTTCCATGACAACCAACATGAAAATGGCACAAGAGCCCCACCTGCTGGATGAACTGTGTTGCTAATCACATTATCAGGGGTTCTTCTGAGTATATGAAATGCATTGATTATGTGTTGCCATTTGTAACTGCAGTTTCGGCCTTCCTTGATGTAATCACCGGAATAAATGTAATCTCATTGCGAACTAAACCATTAACAGCACCAGCACATTAACACTATACAACACAGAAGGGCTGTGTTGTTCAGAGTTTATTATAAAAAAAAAACAACTTAACAATGGTCTCATAATCTACTGTTCCCCAAGAAGTATAAAGCTTCTGTATAACGTTTGGGAACTAGCTGTCTGAATGTGGCACTGAGCTGTAATACACATGTTCACCACCTGATGGCACTGCACAACTGCTGTTGCTAGTTATTAACTCATCAGCCACTTCAACCCTTCACTATATCTTTAAGTTAACTCAGAACACACACACACACACACAAACACACACACACAGAGCACAGTTTTTCTCCTTATCCTCCAACTACTCTTTCTGAGTGTATTTGCCTCTTCTTCAATGATCACCCCTCCTCCTCCTCCTCCTCCTCCTCCTCCCTTGGTCTACCTCTCCTTCTCTCTTTCACCCTCTTCCTCGCTCTCTCAGTCACTCTAATTGAATCCACAGCAGGGAATTCCAGTTAAGGGGGAATCGGGGGGGAATCGGGGGGAAAGGCGGGGGGGGGGCGTCGGGGGATGTCAAAGGTCAAAGGTGAGGTTGTGATCTTCGACCTTTTCAGTAAAACTTGACTTGTGTTTGTGTGCGCTGTGCTGTGTAGGTTACGTGTCACGCAAACCGTGCCTTGATTTGTCCAACTTCACGTATAGTCAACATGCTTTCATGCTCAACCAACAATACTTTCATTTGATAAATTTTTATTTTACATTTATATTTAGGGCATTCGGCAGACTCTTTTATCCAAAGCCAAGAAGTACATTTGTCAAAAGAGACAGCAGTATATCGCTGTGGTACATAAGATAAGAATAGAGCAGGTGCCAAGCATTTGATAATTGCAAGGTTTTTTAATTGAAAGTTTCATAATTGCTAGGTTGTCTGCATAATAGCTAGGATAAGAGCAGAAGTGCCATTCTGAGTGCATTGCCAACATCTAAGAACATACAATATGCTAAACAAAGTACTATTTAGTGCCAAGACGTATAAACACACAAATACTTTTGTTTTGAAGAACAACAAGAACAACATTTGATCAGAAGATGTCAATTGTGAATCAGTCACCATTATAATAACCTACCATCTGTATGGGTGGGCATTTAAATAGAATAGCCCTGGCTGTACTCCTAACTAGCCAAACAGGCTATACATTTCGCAAAAGAATGTATAAATGAATGAGTCGCAGGCATTTGAATGCTCCCATGGGCGTGTCAACCATGGCTATTCATAAGGTCACTGGCTTGAACCTTAACATGAATGGAACGCTTACTTAAATATTCACCATCAAAATAGGCCTGGGTACACTTTCCCATAGCGGCTGGATCTCAATTTTTGGTGTTGAGAGAAAAAGACAGGAGGACGCCTGGCATCAGGCTAGATCATCGTGAATATAGATTCTCATTTGGCTTTTTGTTTTTGTACATTTCTTGTTGCAAGTGAAAGTGACTTGTTTTGGACCGCAGGGCTCCATGCTGCTCTATGCATCCCAGTTCCTCCGAGCATGGAGTGTTTAAATCAAAGGCTCCGAGGGGGATCAAGAGAGAGGAGCAGATGTTCAACAGGTCTGCAGACCTCCCCCCTCCCTCACGACCCCCCCCCCCCCTCGATCTAGCCCCCCACACACACACACACACACACACACACACACACACACTCAAGTAGCACTGACATGCTCACAACAGATTGGGACCACTTGGCTAAAACACTAAACAATGGCTGTCAACATAGTTGCTCTGCAGCTTAAGTTCCCGGGCCGACTAGTTGGAGGTGCTGGCTTAAACAATGACAATAACTTTTTCCCAGGGATTCAAAAAATCGACAGTATATTATCAAGAACTGTCAAAACATAAGCCTCATCAACCTCAATTCATATGCAATCGTACTAGAATGGGATTAATTTGTGGAACTCAAAGTGAAGGGCTAATAAAATTACAATATGAACAAATTGTAAAAGTGCATCAAGCTTTCAGCTTTTAAATGTGGACAAATGTGTCCTTTTAGGGGAAATTGTGCTGATTCTGCTTTCAAAACACAATAAACAAGCAGGCCTGTTTAGCTGTCAGTTGAACTACTTAAAAAAAAAGAATTAGGGTCTACATATACAAGTGTAAATTGATGTGGAGTTGCCATTTTGCGTTTACTTGAGTGTCCCTGATGACTACAAGTCGATGCCAGGTTGGCCATAGAGTGATCAAACCAAGTGAAATGTTATGGTGACCGATGATGCACCTATGAGTGTTCCATCAGTGTGGACAAAAAAAAAAGTACAGCAAAATAATTTTCCCTTTTTTTCCCCTTTTGCCTCCAGACTATGGGGACCCAGTATGCAGTCTCTCTATCGGGATTCAAGGTGTGACAGCTTCACCCGTGACAGCTCTGTGTGTGTGTGTGTGTTGTGTGTGGTGTGTGTGTGTGTGTGTGTGTGTGTGTGTCTTGGCAGGCCAATAGAGATATTGTCATTTGCCATGTCTCCACTCTGGTGGGGATCTTTGACACGTTGCCACTGAAATCAAAGGCTTCCCTTTGAACTCCTCAGCAAACTCTCCCTCCTACCTGTCTGCTGCTGCTGCTGCTGCTGCTGACGGCAAGACTAGCCCTGTCTCCAACAGCCTCCTTCTCGTGTGTTTGTCTGCCGTTTTATCTATTTGCTCCCCCACCACCCTCTTTTACTTGTATCTGGTATCTCATACACGCCTCCTTGACACTATAATACTACTTCATATAGTTAATACTTAATATAGAGCCTTCTTTGGCTGGCTTTATTAGTAAGGTTGGTGGTAGCGTTTGTCTTGTTCTCCTCCATCGTTGGCTTAATAGCTGTCGCAATCGACGGTCAAGTTACCGACGTATTATTGTTGTTATTATTATTATTATTATTATTATTAGTAGTAGTAGTAGTAGTAGTAGTGATATATATTCAGTAAGTCCCTGTCTCTCTATATACACGAAAGACGCTAGACTGAGGTACATTCTAAGTGGTGAAATCAACGGGCAACGGGAAACTGAATAAGAAAGAAAGAAATGGGCGCCGCCTCCGGCCAGGGTCGGAAGTGTCCGCGTGGGCGTGGCTAACGGCAGTGTTGCTTGATGTTAAAACCCCACGTGGCCACGAGGCTCTTTCAGCGCGCACACACACACACACACACTCTCTCTCTCTCTCTCAATCTCTCTCTCACACACACACACACACCACTGGAAACTTCTTCTGACTAACAAACATATGCCAGCCGCCGCCGCCGCAGCAGCCGCAGCAGCAGCACACCTGTGACCGACTTTTTGGATGATTAACGTGAACAACATGCCGTCGTTTCAGTTCAGCAGCTTTGTAGACGTGGAGGAGACCATGTGCAAGGTAAAGTTTCAACATTTTCTGGAAAGTAACAAAAAAGTTTGACGCCGTCCATACTAGTTCCGGTGGTGGCGGCGGCGGTGGTGGTGATGCTAAGCTAAGCTAAGCTACGGCTAACTTTTTCGTCTCTTCTGCGACTTGTCGTTTCGTTTCAATGTGGTGGTGGGTGCCGATTTGCCGCTAAGCTCGCCGTTCCAGCGTGTTACTGAACTACTACTGCTACTACTGTGCTGCTGTGGTGTGTTTGTGTGTGTGGTTGGATTTCGGTCAGGTCTGAGCCACGGCGGGAACTTTTTAGTCAACTTGGAGCAGAAGTGTGTTGTGATTCATTCTGTTCCCCACAACGTTGGGCCCCAGGGAAGCGAGATTACACGTCACGTCATTCATTAGCTGCTGATGCCGGAGTCAATTATTATTTAGTATTATGTATTATTATTATTAGGCCTACTTCTACTTACTTTCAAGCGACGGCCGCTGTAACAGTTACTTTAGTGAACCCTTGTAAACTCGTATGAACTTGTGGAGCGCTGTGGGTCGTGCTTCATGCTGTCCAAATCAATCGACCTTTTTAAACGTAACGTAAACATAAAAGTTGTCAGTGGAGTAAGGTCTTCTCTCCCCTAAACGTGGCTCTGTCCCCAAGTATTTTATTTTAATTTATTTATTTATTTATTTTAAATGGATGAAACTTCCGGACGCTTCCCTTCCCGTACAAATGAATTCATTCCAAAAAATGAACGTGAAGGAAGAAAGCTACTATTACACTAGATTTAGCCAAAATGTATTTCCATGATGATTCGTCAAACTTTTGTCATTAAAAAAAAAAAGAACACAACAATGAATGCAACCTCATTTGAAAGTATAATGCGCTGCTGATGTTCACAATGCTGATGTTTTGGTTTTTGCCTTTCCTGCAGCAGCTGCTGAGCCTGGACCTCAGGGATCAGAACAGCCCACTGCTACCGCTCAGCCTGGCCATGAAAACGCCCGGCTACATCGGCCAGCCGCGCAGTAGCGCCCAGTTTTCATCGTCCTCCTCCTCCTTCCTCGCCTTCCTCCCTCTCTCAGCATTCTGAGTTCTCAGATGCCTTCCTGCCTTCCAACCACTGGGAGCCAGAAGCCGGAGGGCGCCCTGCCTCCCCAGCAGCCCGCCTCGGCCAAGTGGGGGAAGTTCTGGGTTCTGGGCGGAGCGCCCTCTCTTAGCTGGTGGAACCAGCCAGGCAGCAACAGTGGCGGCGCGGCGGGGTCACCTGGGGCTGGGCCCTGTGGCGACACCAACTACCCCTGGCTGGTGGCAATCAGGTCCGCGTCTCTAAGCAACTAGCCCCACGCTGCCCTCTTCCTCCTCGGCCTCCTCCTTGCTGTCCGCCGGGCTCCACTCGTCGGCTTGTCGTCTTCCGCCTACAAGGACCGAAGCTGTTGCCGCTCCTTCGCCGAGAGCAGTGGTGTGCAAGTACGGCAACAAGTGCGAGTTGCCCACGGGCCTGGACGAGCTGCGTGGACCTGAACCGGCACCCCAAGTACAAGCTGGAGCCGTGCCGCACGTTCCCACACCATCGGCTTCTGCCCCTACGGCATCCGCTGCCACTTGTTGTCCACAACAACGAGGACGAACAGGAGGCAGCCACGTCCCCGCTCCTCATCCTCGTCCTCCACCTCCTCGTCCTCCACAACCGGTGGCCTCCCTCCTCCCGCCCCGGCAGACCCCCGCTCCTCAGGCAGAGCTTCAGCTTTGCCGGCTTCCCCTCCACCCCCCAGCCGCCGCTGCAGCCCACCATTGTGGCGCCTCCCCCCCAGCTCCACCTCTCTCTCTGAGCTTCCTTCCTGCGGGCTCCCCCCGCATCTCCGCCCTGCGCCGACATCACAGAGATCCTCTCCCATGCCTTCTGGAGATGGACTCAGCCTTCGAGCGTCCGCAGTCCACCATCACCCTCCGCAGGCCCCATCGGCAGGCCCACCGGCCTCTTCCTCAGACCCCCGCTCCCACTTCCTGCCCTCCCCCGACTCCGGCTGTTTCTCCCCGGACGCATCACCCTCCCTGCGGCAGAGTCCCGGCACGGCCGCGGGGGGCTTCGCTGGCCCCCTGGGCGCCCGCTCCCTGTCCTCCACCTCTCTGTCAGAGCCCGAGCAAGATGGCGGCGGCAGCTCGGCCAGTTCTCTGAGCGGCTCCGACGGTGGGACGCGGAACGCCAGGCGCCTGGCGGTCTTTAGTCAGCTCTCTGTCCCTGAGGGACATGGCGGGATATGTCCTGTAAGCACGCACGCCCCACGGTGCACATGCAGACAATGATACTTTTATTTCCCTCTTTCTTTTGGTCACACCCTCTCTCGCCCCAACACACTTTATAAGCTCATTCAGTCCACACCACGCATAAAGTGGTCACACTTTGATATCATCACTCTTTTTTTTATATTATATATATATATATAACCCACAAGCCGATGACAACATGGAGAGGTGCCTTGTGTGGAGAGAGGTGCCTTTTTTCTTTTTTAGGGGGGTGGGGGGAATGCTAGAAAGGACTTTTTTGGCTAATGTGCTCCCATCCTATCATCTGTGATTGGGTGTGGGGGGGTGGTCACGGGGGTGCTGAGGGTATTGTAAGTATTGTGGGGTGTACTCTCAGACAGCCACATCGGCCTACATTTTTTGTATGGCAAAAGATGGTGCCAAAACATTTTTTTGTAATGGGTAAATTATGTCTTTTAAGATGCATATTTATCGCCAGCACACAACGCATTTAGACTTAATTATTGATCGCATACATCATATTTATCGCCAGCACACAACGCATTTAAGACTTAATTATTGATCGCATACATTTTTAGTGATTGCAGTCGATCACACTCAATTTTTATCAAATCCAGAACTATATCAAAGTGTTTCAAAGCCAAAGATCCTGAACTATTTTGGGCCAAACTCGGATGTGAATTGTTGGAATCCCCCCCCCGTCCCCCAACATTACCACAGTGTTGTGAATAATATAGTATATTAAAAACAGAAAAATAGTGGAACCCACATTGTGTCCCAACTGCCACAGATGTAAGGGTGCTGCCTATTCAGTCTAGTTATTTGGGACCACAGACCTTAAACCCAGAATGTCGCATTTTCGTTATGGAAAATAACGCTGCCCTTAGTGTTATGAAGCAGTCCACACTTCTGTTGGAGTGTTTACATGTTATCTGATGGCTTGTCAAGCTCCTGGCTGGGCCATCTACAAGGGCCCAAAATGCGGTACTTCTAATGGACAGCTTGCATGCATTATTAGTGTTATTTCTTTTCGCCAGCTTTTAGAGCTGAGTTAGTGTTATTCAGTGTTTTTTGTAAGCTTGATAGGTATTCCTTCTGTGCTTGTGATGAGATGGTTGGATCTAGACAGGCCTCTTGTCTGACCATACTTGCCCCAGAAAAGAAAAAAAAGATGTTCTCCCCCCTATTTGGCACAACTCGGTAGTTTAACTGCTGTTAAATATTCCAGTGTTTCTGCAACATTCTTGATGCATATGCTTTTAAGAACACGCCCCTTTACAAATGCACAAACCTGACCACAAACTTGTAAACGGGCCCCCCCAGGTGTCCTGCCTTACAGTGGGATCCTGAATGTTGTCTTTAGGAAACATTCCCTTTTTTTTCTTTTTCTTTTTTTAGACGTGTTATCTAGTTGTGTTAAGCTTGTGATGTTAGTTCTGAGAGCAGATTCTTTGCCATTACGGGTCTTATTTATAAGAGGCTTTTTCACCATCCTTGTTTGAGGCCTGTTTAGTGATTAAAAACGTGATAATCTTAGTAAATTAATTTCTTTAAATTATTTTAACATATTTATAGAGGACTTCAAGTTGTGTTCAAGTTTAATATATTTGGGGTTTTCTTTTTGTACCATAAATAAAGTTGGTTTTTTTTCCTTTTACAAATGGTTGTCAGAGTTCTGAGTTTCATTGCTGCAGTGATTCATAACAAGGGCCTGTTAGACTCAGGTAAACCTCAAAGTATTCCACATGGTTGTTTCTATTTTGTATTTCTTATATCTAGGAACTAATATAATTTCTGGACTATTGCATAGAATTTTGTAATGTAATTTCCCTTTGAACGTTGCATGTGCTGTATGTCCAATAATATTTGGAAGCTTTTTTTTCCCCAAGATGGGAGCGAGCAGTGAAATGTGATAATTTTTTTCATTTGAAAAGTAAAGCAAATGTTATATATTAAAAACGTATCTTTTAACAGACGTAACTGTATCCATCCTTGATAAATTGGCATTCGTATCTCCATAGAAAGATCTAAAGTATAAATGTAGGCATCCTTTGGAACAAACCATTGACTACACAAGTTTTAATATTTAATATATGAATCTGAGGAGATGGCAATGCATTGATAACGGCTTTCAAAATCAAAAGCCTAATATTTTCATTCATGTATTTGATGATTCTTATGCTCTACACAGAATTGCAGTGTAGTGCACTTTGGCAAGCACACTGCATTGCTCGGTCTAGGCTAGAATCAAATGTTTAAAGTTAATCTTTTCCCCCGTCCTTGCTTGCATCCTTGCTTACACCAAAGACCTGACTGTTAGTGGGTGTGGCCACCGATCTAAGCTGCAAATACAGGCCTATGAGTCTCCACTGAAGCATATAGTGCCTGGCCGCTTCACTAAAGTGTGTGTGTAGTCATGGCATGAGATTTCATATGGAGATCAGACGCCTTTTGTTTGGGGGTTTAATCTCAAATCCTGTGCAGCCTGCTTCCCTCTACCATTTTCTCTAGTTAATTATCCCAGCTCTCTGCAACCTCAGTGGGAAACTAGAGCTAATAATGGAGCTAATAATGATTTCAATTCATTCTAATTTGATCATTAATTTTTTAACCTGTTTTGGCTTGCATTCACAGGTTGTATGTGATCGATATCAATGTAATTTGTGGTTCACATAAGTAAACCACTGTGGTATATAGCTGAGCTTTGAATCATATTAATGTCCATTTAGGGGAACCACTTGTTGCTATACAGTATCAGGATTCAAGGAAACGGGTCAAAATTGAGTTCTGTCTACAGGACTGGTCCAAGTCAACACAGACCACTGGAGGCTACCTCTCGATGATACATCCGTCGCGGTTAGTCTCCCCCATTCGTGACATCATACACATACAACATGAATTTGTGTTTCTATAGCGATGCCCTGTCATCGCCATGGCAACGATTCAAAGCGAGGAAGCCGAGCTACTAAAGATGCATACTCATGGTTGACTCTTCAAGAATCTCCCCGGCTCTCTGTTCTCTGCCACTCTTACTCTCCCTCTCTCTGTCTTCCCACACAAACGCTTCATTCTCATATTGTCACCCTTACAATGAGATGGGCTGGCTGTTTGTGAGTGGGCAGTGGCTGGGAAAGAGTTAAAGACACTGTGTGTGTGCGTGTGTGTGCGTGCGTGCCCGTGTGTGTTTGTGTGTGAGAGAAAAAGAAAGTGTGTGTGCGTGCGTGTGTGAGAGTGTGTGTGGGTATGTATGTCTGAGAGTGTGTGTGCATGTATATGAGAGAGAGAGAGTGTGTATCTCTGTGTGTGTGTGTGTGTGTGTGAGAGAGAGAGAGAGATTGTGTGTGTGTGTGTGTCTGAGAGAGAGAGAGAGAGAGAGAGAGGGGTGCATTGTGTGTGATAGACATTCTCCCACAGTCGTGCCCTGTGGGACAGAGGAGAGGCAGGCAGATGGCTGTATTCAGTTGCACCGTAGGTCAGCGTATGGTCCCCAGAGACGAGTTCTTGCACTATTGCCCTGTGAAGCATGAGGCGGGGGTAGAGAAAATAAAGTTGTGAGGGTTAAGAAGGAAGGGTTGCGGGGGTAGCTGATGGCATCTTCAGAAGAACCCCCCCCCCACCGCCCCTTGTTCACTTCCACTGTACCTTGGTAGCCTGATCACCCCAATGAACATATTGGCCTCATCTTAATTCAGTTGTTGTTGTTGTTGTTGTTGTTGTTGCTTACAAACCCTGTAAGTCAATGTGGGATGTACAGT
>PIJE02000116.1:166740-189240 GCA_002895965.2 Coryphaenoides rupestris
GGACGAACAGGAGCAGCCACGTCCCCGCTCCTCATCCTCGTCCTCCACCTCCTCGTCCTCCACAACCGGTGGCCTCCCCTCCTCCCGCCCCGGCAGACCCCCGCTCCTCAGGCAGAGCTTCAGCTTTGCCGGCTTCCCCTCCACCCCCCAGCCGCCGCTGCAGCCCACCATTGTGGCGCCTCCCCCCCAGCTCCCACCTCTCTCTCTGAGCTCCTTCCTGCGGGCTCCCCCCGCATCTCCGCCCTGCGCCGACATCACAGAGATCCTCTCCCATGCCCTGCTGGAGATGGACTCAGCCTTCGAAGCGTCCGCAGTCCACCATCACCCTCCGCAGGCCCCATCGGCAGGCCCACCGGCCTCTTCCTCAGACCCCCGCTCCCACTTCCTGCCCTCCCCCGACTCCGGCTGTTTCTCCCCGGACGCATCACCCTCCCTGCGGCAGAGTCCCGGCACGGCCGCGGGGGGCTTCGCTGGCCCCCTGGGCGCCCGCTCCCTGTCCTCCACCTCTCTGTCAGAGCCCGAGCAAGATGGCGGCGGCAGCTCGGCCAGTTCTCTGAGCGGCTCCGACGGTGGGGACGGGAACGCCAGGCGCCTGGCGGTCTTTAGTCAGCTCTCTGTCCCTGAGGACATGGCGGGATATGTCCTGTAAGCACGCACGGCCCCACGGTGCACATGCAGACAATGATACTTTTTTTCCCTCTTTCTTTTGGTCACACCCTCTCTCGCCCCAACACACTTTATAAGCTCATTCAGTCCACACCACGCATAAAGTGGTCACACTTTGATATCATCACTCTTTTTTTATATATATATATATATATATATAACCCACAAGCCGATGACAACATGGAGAGGTGCCTTGTGTGAGAGAGGTGCCTTTTTTCTTTTTTAGGGGGGTGGGGGGGAATGCTAGAAAGGACTTTTTTGGCTAATGTGCTCCCATCCTATCATCGTGTGATTGGGTGTGGGGGGGTGGTCACGGGGGGTGCTGAGGGTATTGTAAGTATTGTGGGTGTACTCTCAGACAGCACATCGGCCTACATTTTTTGTATGGCAAAGATGGTGCAAAACATTTTTTGTAATGGGTAAATTATGTCTTTTAAGATGCATATTTATCGCCAGCACACAACGCATTTAAGACTTAATTATTGATCGCATACATCATATTTATCGCCAGCACACAACGCATTTAAGACTTAATTATTGATCGCATACATTTTAGTGATTGCAGTCGATCACACTCAATTTTTATCAAATCCAGAACTATATCAAAGTGTTTCAAAGCCAAAGATCCTGAACTATTTTGGGCCAAACTCGGATGTGAATTGTTGGAATCCCCCCCCCGTCCCCCAACATTACCACAGTGTTGTGAATATATATATATTAAAAACAGAAAAATAGTGGAACCCAATTGTGTCCCAACTGCACAGATGTAAGGTGCTGCCTATTCAGTCTAGTATTTGGACCACAGACCTTAAACCAGAATGTCGCATTTTCGTATGGAAAATAACGTGCCTTTAGTGTTATGAAGCAGTCCACACTTCTGTTGGGAGTGTTTACATGTTATCTGATGGCTTGTCAGCTCCTGGCTGGGCCATCGACAAGGGCCAAAATGGGTACTTCTAATGGAAGCTTGCATGCATTATTAGTGTTATTTCTTTTCGCCAGCTTTTAGAGCTGAGTTAGTGTTATTCAGTGTTTTTTGTAAGCTTGATAGGTATTCCTTCTGTGCTTGTGATGAGATGGTTGGATCTAGACAGGCCTCTTGTCTGACCATACTTGCCCCAGAAAAGAAAAAAAAGATGTTCTCCCCCCTATTTGGCACAACTCGGTAGTTTAACTGCTGTTAAATATTCCAGTGTTTCTGCAACATTCTTGATGCATATGCTTTTAAGAACACGCCCCTTTACAAATGCACAAACCTGACCACAAACTTGTAAACGGGCCCCCCCAGGTGTCCTGCCTTACAGTGGGATCCTGAATGTTGTCTTTAGGAAACATTCCCTTTTTTTTCTTTCTTTTTTTAGACGTGTTATCTAGTTGTGTTAAGCTTGTGATGTTAGTTCTGAGAGCAGATTCTTTGCCATTACGGGTCTTATTTATAAGAGGCTTTTTCACCATCCTTGTTTGAGGCCTGTTTAGTGATTAAAAACGTGATAATCTTAGTAAATTAATTTCTTTAAATTATTTTAACATATTTATAGAGGACTTCAAGTTGTGTTCAAGTTTAATATATTTGGGGTTTTCTTTTTGTACCATAAATAAAGTTGGTTTTTTTTCCTTTTACAAATGGTTGTCAGAGTTCTGAGTTTCATTGCCGCAGTGATTCATAACAAGGGCCTGTTAGACTCAGGTAAACCTCAAAGTATTCCACATGGTTGTTTCTATTTTGTATTTCTTATATCTAGGAACTAATATAATTTCTGGACTATTGCATAGAATTTTGTAATGTAATTTCCCTTTGAACGTTGCATGTGCTGTATGTCCAATAATATTTGGAAGCTTTTTTTCCCCAAGATGGGAGCGAGCAGTGAAATGTGATAATTTTTTTCATTTGAAAAGTAAAGCAAATGTTATATATTAAAAACGGATCTTTTAACAGACGTAACTGTATCCATCCTTGATAAATTGGCATTCGTATCTCCATAGAAAGATCTAAAGTATAAATGTAGCCATCCTTTGGAACATACCATTGACTACACAAGTTTTAATATTTAATATATGAATCTGAGGAGATGGCAATGCATTGATAACGGCTTTCAAAATCAAAAGCCTAATTTTCATTCATGTATTTGATTCTTATAATGCTCTACACAAATGCCCTAATGTACACAGAATTGCAGTGTAGTGCACTTTGGCAAGCACACTGCATTGCTCGGTCTAGGCTAGAATCAAATGTTTAAAGTTAATCTTTTCCCCCGTCCTTGCTTGCATCCTTGCTTACACCAAAGACCTGACTGTTAGTGGGTGTGGCCACCGATCTAAGCTGCAAATACAGGCCTATGAGTCTCCACTGAAGCATATAGTGCCTGGCCGCTTCACTAAAGTGTGTGTAGTCATGGCATGAGATTTCATATGGAGATCAGACGCCTTTTGTTTGGGGGTTTAATCTCAAATCCTGTGCAGCCTGCTTCCCTCTACCATTTTCTCTAGTTAATTATCCCAGCTCTCTGCAACCTCAGTGGGAAACTAGAGCTAATAATGGAGCTAATAATGATTTCAATTCATTCTAATTTGATCATTAATTTTTTAACCTGTTTTGGCTTGCATTCACAGGTTGTATGTGATCGATATCAGTGTAATTTGTGGTTCACATAAGTAAACCACTGTGGTATATAGCTGAGCTTTGAATTATATTAATGTCCATTTAGGGGAACCACTTGTTGCTATACAGTATCAGGATTCAAGGAAACGGGTCAAAATTAGTTCTGTCTACAGGACTGGTCCAAGTCAACACAGACCACTGGAGGCTACCTCTCGATGATCCATCCGTCGCGGTTAGTCTCCCCCATTCGTGACATCATACACGTACAACATGAATTTGTGTTTCTATAGCGATGCCCTGTCATCGCCATGGCAACGATTCAAAGCGAGGAAGCCGAGCTACTAAAGATGCATACTCATGGTTGACTCTTCAAGAATCTCCCCGGCTCTCTGTTCTCTGCCACTCTTACTCTCCCTCTCTCTGTCTTCCCACACAAACGCTTCATTCTCATATTGTCACCCTTACAATGAGATGGGCTGGCTGTTTGTGAGTGGGCAGTGGCTGGGAAAGAGTTAAAGACACAGTGTGTGTGTGCGTGCGTGCCCGCGTGTGTTTGTGTGTGTGAGAGAAAAATAAAGTGTGTGAGAGTGTGTGTGTGTGTGGGTATGTATGTCTGAGTGTGTGTGCATGTATATGAGAGAGAGAGTGTGTATCTCTGTGTGTGTGTGTGTGTGAGAAAGAGAAAGAGAGAGAGAGAGATTGTGTGTGTGTGTGTGTGTCTGTGAGAGAGAGAGAGAGAGAGAGAGAGGGGTGCATTGTGTGTGATAGACATTCTCCCACAGTCGTGCCCTGTGGGACAGAGGAGAGGCAGGCAGATGGCTGTATTCAGTTGCACCGTAGGTCAGCGTATGGTCCCCAGAGACGAGTTCTTGCACTATTGCCCTGTGAAGCATGAGGCGGGGGTAGAGAAAATAAAGTTGTGAGGGTTAAGAAGGAAGGGTTGCGGGGGTAGCTGATGGCATCTTCAGAAGACCCCCCCCCCGCCCCTACACTTCCACTGTACCTTGGTAGCCTGATCACCCCAATGAACATATTGGCCTCATCTTAATTCAGTTGTTGTTGTTGTTGTTGTTGTTGTTGTTGTTGCTTACAAACCCTGTAAGTCAATGTGGGATGTACAGTATAATAATATCAAATGTACAAAATGATTGACATGGACAATTCAGTCATGGAGTGGTATTGGTAGGGACATATTGCCTTCTACACAGACATGTGCTCGTGTTGTACATTGCCAGGCATTTCCCTGAGGTAATTAAGCTATATAAAGAAATTATGTAATTAGTCTCCCCATGGAGATGCATAGCCTTTCCACTGAAGCAGCTACCTAAGTTGGTAGCTGTAATAAATAAACTACCAATAAATACCAAAACATAAGCATTGTTTTTATTCTAACTCAAATTCGACATGTGAACAGAGTACACCACTCACTGAAATAAATAGCATTTTAGAAATCACATTAAAATTAAATTGAGATCTACTTTGAGATTTTTTTTTCTCCACCCGAGCACACTGAATATTAGTCAATTTAGGGGAATCCTTTTTTTTTGCTTTTGAGAAACCCGACCTGGATCAATAGGGCCTGTGTCTCTTGGCTAAGTACAAAAGACGTTCAGTATCTGCTCAATGGACACTGTTACTGAATTGTAATGAGTGAAACGTTTGAGAGGATGAATAGTACTTTTTTTTTTTTACCACCAACTTCTCTACCTCTTAACTTCCTTGTCTTAACCCCCCCCCCACCCCTCTCTCTCCTCCCCCTCCTCCTCCTCCTCTCTCTACAGCCTGCCCCATCCCCCTTTCCTCCTATCCACCTCCTCCTCCTCCTCCCCCCTTCCTCTGCCAGCCAGGCCTCTTTATGAGTGGATTGGACACATTGTGATGCAGGATAGTAGTGGTGAAGGTGGGATTTGGGGGGATTTTGTGGTGGTGGTGGTGGTGGTTGGGGGGAGAGGGGGAGGGGGAGGTCGCATGTAGGGCTATGCAGTGCTCAACAGCTGTTGCTCTCATTCTACCACCACCCATCACCCCTCACCCCTCACCCACCACCCCTCTCAGCCCTCCCCCTTCCCCCAACCCCCCCCCCCCACCCTCGACCCGGCCTCAGCTTTTCACTCACTCACTCCGATGGGGTCCTGGAGTGGAGTTAGAGGCGGGGCCACAGCAGAGAGGGGCGGGGCCCTCTTTATTCTCCCCCATTCTCTCCATCCCCCAACCAACCCCCACCCCCCCCCCCCCCCACCCCAATTTCCTTCGTTCTCTTTTTAAGCTCTCTCCTTTTGTGCCTCTGTACCCCTGTGCTCTCTCCCAGCCACCCCCACCACCACTCCGCCTTCTCTACTACGTCTCTTCTCTGCAATTTCTTCAAGCCTCCCCCTCCCACCCCCCGCCCCCTCTCCCCCAGGCCCACTTTCTCTCATTCCCTCTCAGTTCTTTGTGGGCTTCTTGTCCGCATCTCTTATTCCGTCCATCCTAATCCACTGCTGCTGCCCGGCTGCGCTACACTACACTGGGGGGCTTGATTATTAAATCGTTTTTGAGCACTCGGTCAAAAGAATGAGTTGGCGTTGCCGTTCATGCACGCATCCTAATTAATTAATTAATTAATTAATGACTTCATTAATGATTCTCTCTCCCTCCCGCCTCGCATTGCCTGGCTCCGTGTGTCCGTCATCCACGCTGCGGGTTCCAGAGGGACTCCACACACACACACACACACACACACACGCACAGAGAGAGACGGGCTGGAAGTTGTTATTGTAACTTTCTGGTTGTTCTCAGTGAGGCGATTTGACATTTCTTTTCTTTCTTTCTTTCTCTTACATCTGATTACACTTACTGCTGTGCAAAGGAATGAATGGGAATAAGGAAAACAGGGTGTTTATTGTGGCATTTCTCATACTACCACGTTGAAACCTCACCTTCACAAATCGTCAACATTTCAACAAGTGCTTTCCTTTCTACTGCATGTATCCCACAAAACAGAAGATCATGATGAGGCTTTGTTATTATGAAGGAAATAACTCAAGTATTAACTCGAACCCACCAAACAGGTTGTTAGTTTGGCTAGATGTGCTATACCTAAACAACATTACAAATGAGTTATTTTGATTATGAAACGAACACGTTCACTTGTCACACCACATGAAAAATAGAATTAGGACATAATACAATTTTGCACATACAAGTGTTTTTTCAAGTAAAATGCTTCAAGGTTTGAATCATTGACAGCACGAAATGTGTTTTAATGTCCACGCAGGTTTAAAACATGGATGGTTTGAGCAAAACATGAGTAAACTAAGCTCATTGGAAACTAGATATCAAAATGTTTCCCTCTAGTGGTGGGAAGCTATAACCACACCTTCCATGGACACCTTTATACCGACCCTTTATACTGCACTATATTATTTAATATAGGACGTGGCATAGAACTGTTTAAAAAGGATTCC
Organism: Coryphaenoides rupestris; assembly: GCA_002895965.2. Lineage (NCBI taxonomy): Eukaryota > Metazoa > Chordata > Actinopteri > Gadiformes > Macrouridae > Coryphaenoides > Coryphaenoides rupestris. The sequence goes on from PIJE02000116.1 coordinate 173,452, forward strand.
TTGCAAAGTATTTCCTCTATACTTTTATTGCTGTACACATTACAATAAATACACATTTATGTACAAAAATAACTCCCTAGAAACCGCTTTGAAGGGTGGATCCTTACTGTGTGTATGTGTTACTACTGACACTTTTTCGGAGGACAATTTCAATTGGTGCTCAATACATTCTGTTCAGGTTTCACATTTTTAATAATTTGTATTCAAGACTCCAACCTTGCATTATATAAACAACTCCACATAGCACACCACCAGAGGGAGAAAAAAAGCACCAAGAGTTTGTTATAATTTCTTTTCTTGCCAGCCAGAGTGCGTAGTATTGTATAATGTAAACTCTTAAATGTTGGGAAGGGCATCCGATAGCTAGGAGTTGTTCACATTCTCAAACTAGGCTCCTTCACTGTAACAAAACCCCAGCATCAGCACATAATCTACACATCCACACTTTCTAAATGACTAATCACATAACAAACATCTGTGTAGTAAAAAAAAACAAACCTCTCAGGGAAAACAGTGTACGTCAAGGAAACGAGGCAAAAGTTGACATTCACATTACTCAGCATCTCAGCGCAGCCCGAAGACCACAGGTCTGGGGGGGGGTCACACGAACATGTCAGGGAATAACATTACATGTCAGCCTAGAACATGTGTGCCAAGTAACCATGTAAAAGCCAAGTAAAATAAGCAATGAAGACTGAGCCCGTTTGGGGCTCGTACAAACTGAACTCGTTAGAAGATGGCTTGATCTTTCCGGCCCGTGCTTTCTGGCCTCAACTTCTTGGCCAGCTGGGGAAAAAAAACACAATGGCTTTTTGATGTTTGTAGAGTGGGTACCCGAGTTCAAGATGTATGTGGTTCAGTTTTCCATAGGGCAGCACGGGACTCCGGTCATAACTTTTGGATAACTACTTGGAATTTACCTATCAGCGGAAACAAGACAAAAGACAAATGGACACAATTAGGTCAAATATATTCAGTGACACAAATCCATGACGACTTACAACAGGCTATTCACCAGCTGGAGGTATGTTTGTATGTATGTATGTATGTATGTTTCTTCACAACCGAATATTAAATCTGTGCGACTTCACACTTGGAGGGTGTATTGCTGAGAAGTGCAGTGTCAAATGTATTTAAACAGGCAAATGACTAGTATAAAACATTTCAAACAAGATGAAGATTTGAATTTTTCATCCCAGAGTGGTTTGACTTGGCCTCTCTAAAGAACATGTCACCTTAGAAAATAACTCAGACTGAACCAGAACCAGCGGCCAATACACAGTGAATTTGTGTGGCCCCTAAGGAAGGGTGGGATCACTCTGCCTCCTCCAGCCACCACAGGCTCCACTGGAATCTTTAATAGAAATGGACGATGTCTGGATGTCAGGATGAATACTTACAGGAAGGCATCAGAGACACCTCGGCGGTCACCACGCTCTCCAGACCCAGGTTGGAGAGGGCTCCCCTTACCAAGCCACATGAATAGGCCAGGTACTGCACAGAGGACCCACAGAAGAGATGTACAGAGACAAAGTTAAAGCCTAGCTGTACTGATCAGTACAGGTTGATGGCTTTGGCTTCATATTTAAATCGTTGCTGTGCGTTTGTGTGTGTTCACCACCTTGGGAGCATCTTCCAGATACTGTTTCCCGTTGGAGAGTTGAGTCAACAGTGCAAACTTGTTGTCCTGAAGCACATAGGTTCCCTGTGAAGGACCGCTCAGGAGTTATTACACAGCGCTTGAACACACTCTTTATGCAGTAGATACACTGAGCCCTTTGTTCATGGATACTCTGGTGGGCGCTTTTGTGTAACCTGCACATTATGTGCACATGACGATGCATGATTCTTATTGTTTTTGTTTGCCTGGTGGTTGGTTCGGAGGTTGTCAATCTGCTTCCTGAACACCTGCGTCCAAAAGTCTTTACAGATGAACTTCATCATATCCAACTCATCCTTGAAGCTGGGAGAGTCCCTGGTCATCCTGGGTTAAGAGAATCAGAGATTCAGAGGGCAGATCACCAACGCAAGGACATATTTCTAAAGTAAGTGTGTTTGTGTGTGTGTGTGTGTGTGTGTGTGTGTGTGTGTGTGTGTATTACAGGTAACAGGAACCAATAACCACCGGATGGTACCTTTCAATGAGTCCCTGTCCCACTCGGAAGCCCATGCCCTCCAGGATGGAAACACAGACAGCTCGGTCCTGAAACACATACAGTGCAGTTCAGTCCTGAAGCGAAGCACATCTCCAAGTGCTCAAACTGACTTCCAAGGGAAAGAGCAGAGTGTCACGATTACTTGATAATTGAACACGACCAAAGACTCAGCTCACCGTACCTTACTGTCCAGCTCCCCCTTGCTGGACTGCTGCTCCTTGTACACATGGCTCACCATCTCCATGTGGAGGAAGTCAAAGAGGACCTCGTCTGCCATTTCTGTCTGTCTGTCTGGAACACACACACACACACACACACACACACACACACACACACACACACACACACACACACACACACACACACACACACACACACACACACACACGGGGGTATAGAAACACAGAGACCGTCTGTTTCAGAAGCATCTCCTAGCCCACATAATAGACAAGACACAGCTAACGTTAGCATTCAGCCACGATAAAAGACGCCGAGACACTGATATTGATACGTTAAATAGGATGGACAAAAGCAGAGGAATACGACGAACGACGACATGTTGGACGAGCATTCGACAGATCTCTTAAAGTGTCCATTATTATCGTGCTACCTTTCAGACGTTTCTGTTTCTTTTCCGGGTGTCCGTCGCCCACCAATGACTACACGCTACGTAGGATACCACGTGACAATGTGCGTGTGTGTGTGATGACGTCCTCAAGCGCCGTGCAATCGGATTGGCTGAGGACTTCCGATTGGACTTCCTGCTTTATTATCATGTGATCTATGTGTGTGTGTGTGTGTGTGTCTCACCGCGTAAACCGACCGACGTGAGGCGAGTGCACTCTATCTACTGTATACACACACACACACACACACACACACACACACACACGCACGCAATCAGACGTCATACTCTATTATGTTGTCCGTGTTACACTTACGCGTGATGTGTGTGTTTTTTTTGGCTTCCAATGACGTGCTGTGATTCAACGTCATGGGAGACTGATGTGTGCGTATGATGTGCAGTTATGTCCAGCAGATACCAAATCGTGGTGCAGGGCGAGGCGTCAGAGACCGACTCTGATGACGAGGTCTACATCACCTCCCTCCCAGCCCCTGGACTCTCTGCTGCTGATGCTGCTGGAGCTGCTGGAGCTGCTGGAGCCAAGGTGGATAACATGTGGCAGTGATGGATGTGCTTTTTTGTGTGTGAAAGACACTCTTATCTGTAGAAGCTGTTAGACTGACTTATAATGTGTATATGCTGCAAATGAAAGACCAGCCCAATGTGCACCAATCTAGCTCACCGGTGATTGATCTGCCGTAATAAAAGCGTCATTTCCACACCCATCTTTGTCTTGTCTTTGTAACCTACTGTATATATTATGTGTATCTGATGCGATGCACCTAGGTCCCCGGCGAGGCCTCTGAGACGGACAGTGAGGGTGAGCCGGATCAGCCCCGGAGACCGCAGAAGGACATCTCTCCGGCGGTGAGCCAGGACAACGTTCACATCCTGAGGAGGGACCTGCCGCCGCTCATCGTGGTCCGAGACCACCCTGACATCCAGTCGGTGGTGGAGGACAGGTGGAGCCCCGTTCACAGACCACACGGTGAGGATGCTCACCGCCCATCCTCATCACTGGTTGCATATGAGAGCAACTCTTAAACCCCACAAGAGATTCTGCCCTGAATGGAAACAAAACTGTAATAATATTGCGATTCATGACTATATCATGACCATTTACCGATGGTAAATTTCTTGATTTAAGCTTGAGGTTGAAATCAATCAGATGATGTGCAATTCCTCCTCAAGATTGAAGATTCAAGATTTCTTTAATGCCATGTGCAACAAGTACACTGGAATGCTTACTCCCCATTCGCTTCTGTAGTATTCTTCTAAACAGATTCTAAACAACTTCTAAACTAAACAATTAGTAGTGGTACCTAATAAGTACAGTAAAAGTTTCCTTCTGAACCGTATTCTTATCAACATAAATACTAAAACAACTCTGAATAATTAACAATATAGTACCTGATAAGTAAAAAAAATTGGAAAAGCGACAAGTAAATATTAACAGTGGAACCTATATACTATCATATCGTCTTCTCTCATGTCTGGTTAACACGGTTCCAATGGTTTGAACATGCATGTTGTTGTTCTCCAGGTGAAACCCTGTTGCAGCAGAAGCTACAGGAGTCAAACGGCCGGCTGTGTGCAGACGTGGGCCAGACGCTACGGCAGGTCTACGGCAACGCCAGTCGAGAGGTAAGGCTGTTTGCTTCCGCCATGCTTGCCTGTCACCGTCCTCTGGTCTGGTACATTGTGTTTCTGTTGTGTTGTTGGCTACCATGAGATATTCATGAAACAAAGCAAACTAAAAGTGTCTTTATTCTTTCAGTGTTCATGAAATTCATGTATAGACATTGATTGGATACATGGGTTCATCAGTTCATCAGACTCAAAGGATACAGTCAACAAGTTTAAAGTATACAACCTCTTTACTTATAACTTGTGGCTGTGTGATTTAGCAGCAAAACCAATGCATCCCACTGTCTTTTGTGTTGTGTATTGGTTTCAATGCCAGTCTGTGTGCGTAATAGTCCCAGATACTGATCCAAACCACGTCGATCCTTGTCGCAGGTGCGCAACGCCACCGTCCAGCTCAACTCCTCCCAGGGCGCCATCATCAACGCCTCCCACAGCATCAGACTCATCCTGGACGACCTGAAGGCCGTCTCGGAGAAGATCGACATCATCACCAGCTGCCATCTGCTGCCAGACATCCACATCGGTCAGCATGCCACCGGTGTCGCCCAAGCACCATAAGTGAGGAATCCCAGCCACCGTATCAATCATGTGTATGACGCTATTTATTATGCACTATTAATCTATAATAAGAACGTGTAATTTGATCTTGGGATACGAGACAAGCTTATAATTTCCGTACACCATATATATATATATATATATAACAAAGAAATTGTGAAAAGCAGAATAATCTATCCATTAGTTCCTATTAGATCTAATCTTTACTAAGAACGTATAGGTTTATGTTTATATTTTTATTCGTGATGAACCGATCAAAGTCAAAGGCAGGAATAGACTTAAATGTTACAATGCACTAATGCCACCACTTTTTAAAATATCCATATCATAATGATGCTGATGTTTATGTTTTCATTTTGTAACTTTATTCGTATTCTTTTCAAACTTTGATTGAGTTGGTGGCCATATCAAATGCAGACTTCCAATCACATACAGGTCGTGCATAAAGCCGACTCAAACTACTCCATTGGGTGCTGTTTCACTGCCGGGGTTTTTATTAAATCATTTCAACGTTGCTATAAATGACTGAATTGTGTGTAACGGGAAGTCGCGGCTCGTCACGGTTTCATGTCTAGGGCTTCCATCCGCTGAACTGCCGCGTTGATTTTCTCACATCATCTTCATCGTGTACAAAGCATATGTACACCACCATCATCACGATCAAGTTCAAGGCGGTGGACACGAAGCCGATCATCGTGCAGACGTGATCAAAGTCTGTGCTACAGCATCCCCCCTCCTCCTCGTATTCATCCTCAATCAAAGCGACTGCTGTTTCAGTAGGCACACTCACAGGGTCCCCCATCTAAGTAAATGTAACAGAGGCATCGAGAACGACCGGTTAATGCAGGTTGAATACAAAAAAATCCACAATAGTTCAAAGATAACAAGAACTTCTGGTGTATGTTTTCAATCCAACCACCAGGGGGTACTGTAGCAAGGGATTCTATTGTATTATAGTTTCTTTGCAATTTCCTTCAGTGTCTATATGCAGATTGCTACACTGTGTAGTTCCAAGAAAGCTAATCAAATTAACTGATTAAGAGGTATTTTAGCACTCTGCAAAATATATTGACATACGGTACATAGAAGAGTCAAACAATAAACCTTTGGCTTGATGAGATGTAGACAGTTAAAAAAGACTACCTCAGTAATATCCTCAGCAATACGTGTCTCTTTTACTTGGGGCCCCACTGGTGAAGATATGGCTTCCATATTCCATGCGTTCTTTATGAAGAAGTCCACTTTATGTTATATCCAGGCCGTAGAAATGTATTCCGAAGCAAAGAGTGAAGGGCTGATCAGCGGCAACCGGCTATTTCTATGCTAGGCCATTTATAGTGTGTGTGTGTGTGTGTGTGTGTGTGTGTGTGTGTGTGTGTGTGTGTGTGTGTGTGTGTGTGTTGTGTGTGTGTGTGTGTGTGTGTGTGTGTGTGTGTGTGTGTGTGTGTGTGTGTGTGTGTGTGTGTGTGTGTGTGTCATTCCAGTGTAATATTACTGTGAAAGATTTTAAGAGGCGCACACCCATGGTGCAACTGCATAACTGAACTGCTTGTTGCTATGAACTTTTTGTTTCTTCCAAGCTGAGAAATAGGAGACTTTAATATTGTAATGCTTTGTTTTTGGAATTATTTTGAGTGGTGCTTTGAGGCAAACACATGTTGATGACAGTGACACAAAAATGTATGTCTGGAAAATACAAAAGGCTTAAAAAAATATAACGGTCACGTCAGATTTCAAAAAATAAAAAGTGTGGAATTAACATTCAGAGTCTGTTACCTTTTTTAATAGTAAGCATTTATGAGATGAGTACCAAGAATCTTGAGACAGAGGTTATATTATTGTTACCTCCCTGTTAGAGGTTGTGATATTCGTTATCAAAGATATTTTCTTTTTTTTTTTATCTTAATTGCATTGGGCCATTCAGTGCCTCTCTCTAGCTGCGATCGAACATTATATCGTGTGAACCATGTATAGTGTGGCTCTTCCTATCCTACAGGTCCATCTTGGTGTAATGGCGACAATACCATCAAACTCAGGTTGGGCAGCTCCAATGGACGTCGACAATGAATGAAATCTGTTTGTGCGCGTCTCATGTCTTATAAGGCCACGTTTGACCTTTAAAGTTGGTATTTAATAAACTTGCTGTGCCACCGTCACATAGGGTGTGTGTGTGTGTGTGTGTGTGCACCTGTTCTGCCTAGTGGCTTGCGTGTCTTCCGGTTCGAGCCTTTAAAGGCGCCCACAGACCAAGACGACTGCCCGATCGTCGCCAGAAAATGGAGTCTGGCGATTAATCTCCCCGACTCGGTCAAAATAGTGTGAGGGACACACCTAGACGACGAGATGTAATGTCTCCAAAACAGCAGGCGGCGCTAATCTGTATTGTGGTCCAAAAAAAATCTAATTAAAACGATGGATCGTGATACGAAGATACTGGTGTTGTCAGCTATCGGGCTTCTTCTTTTGGAAGAAAAAAGATGTCGCAAGCGAAAAATAAGGAGAAAACGTAATAATAATCGATTTCTTCAGTCCACATGATCCAAGAATTCAATATCAACTATCAAGTCAAAAACGATGCCAAACAGTGCGTTGAGAGAGTGTGTCGACATGTCTGCTTTTTCACTGTTTATCTGGTATGTTTACCATCCTCACTTCCGGGCTTCACTGATTCGCTAGTCAAGGGATAGCCCTCCACCAATCAGATTGGTCATACTGAACGACTGGTAGTGGCCGATTACACATGTTGAATCGGCTGAAAAGAATGCCGACGACATTAACGACGGCCGACCTCACCGAACACACCAAAGAGACTCATGTCACCGACCTCTCAAGACTCTCCGACGCCTGATTTTCGGCCCGGTGTGTGGCGGCCTTAAAAGAAGTTGAATTGGTTCCAGATTGTAATCATAGTTTAGTGGCGATGAAGTGCTCTCCTAAACAGTGCTGGTATACATCAGAGTAAAAATAAATACATTGAAATAATGGCTTTATTAAAATCAGTGGGAACGTAATATGTGGATACATATGAAGTGTGTGTGCGTGCACAAGCAAGGATTTAACATGGTAGCTAATCATTGATCACAGATTGTGTAGAGAGCTTTGAGAGGGAGATGCGTATCTTCTGAGCAGTGTGCTGCTGTGGAGGAGGAGGAGGCGTTTCATCCAGTCCCCGGGTGGCCGTTACTATCTGTCTTAATTCTGTAATTGTGAGGATCTGTAAGCGACACTCCGGTTCCCAGCTGTGCTGCTGAGTGAGCTGAAGTAGAGGCGGGAGAACGCTTTCAGCTGGAGATAAGCAAAGCACAGGGGGAGGGGATGGGAGGGTGGGGAGGGAGAGAGGGAGGGTGGGGAGGGGAGAGGCGAGAGGGAGGGAGGGTGGGAGGGTGGGGTGGGCCAATACACTTGAAACACACCAGAGACAGAAAACACCGATATCAATGATGCAGGACAAATGGATCCCTCTGTTGCCCCCTGCTGTTGTGCTTTCAATTAATGTTAAAGTAAAAAGAAAAATCACTGTTTAAAACGCGATTGAGGTGATAATGGATGAGACAATGCTGCTTTTAGTGCTTTAATTTGATGTATTAACATATTGGTCTAGAGATATTTTTAGACCTTTCCTTTTATACCCGTAAAGTCTATGCAAAATGAAATATTGAGATATGTGGTGTGATCACTTATTCAATAATTATAAGTCAATCGCCAAATCAATATATCAATTATAAACCACACATCATCTCATAACTCAAATATATGTTATTTCTCAAGTGAGTGAATATAAGTTATAGTTGTTATTAGTCTTCTTATTTAGAAACACATTTTATGTGTTGAACATTTCTTCCATTAAAAGTTTGAGGGAAAGTCCTTTTGCATTAAACATTGACCCAGCCAGGTGACTTATAGCATATCTGCAACAATCATCAGCGAAAGCTAAGCGTGTAAGTAACTGGATATTTTCTCTTCAGGTCGGGTGAACTCTTAAGGAAATGGTTGCACTTAAACATGCATCCAGGGCATTATAGCACTGTTTACATGAACATAACAGCTCTCACTGTTGGAGTGACAGTGGCTCCAGGCTCACTCTGGAGCTGGGCTTTCTGCTCGGCTTTCTGCTCAGCTTGGTGGTCCGTGTGGCAAGTCAGTGCAGTCACAGGTCAGTGACCTATCATTGGAAACCAAAGCACCACATTTGGTCACTTTCAATGGGGTTTTTAATGAGTTGATTGATTGTTCAACTAGTTGAAAACGTTTTTTTTATTTTTATATTTGTTGCAAGCATGACACTCACAAGTTATGTATTTATCACGTATGGTTAATGATCAGGGGGGATGTGCACTGAGCTATCGATATATACTGCATATATACAACATATGATATATACTAGTATACGATCGTTATTACATAATATACATTTAATATTCAACAGTACAGCCCTGTAACACAAATTGTTGGCATGTTTTTGAAATAAAATGAATCATTTTCAGTAGGATTTTGATGTTAATGTTAATGTTAATTGGTAAGAGCTTTGTAACACTTATCACAGACCATTTTCCTGGCTTATGGCAGCTTGTTCTATCGTGGCATAGGCCACTATTTAGGCCATTTGCATAAATTATTTTAATAACCATATATAAACACAACACATGTAAATACAGCAGCTCGTACCGCAGTTGTTGAAGATTAGGCTTGTGAAAATAATATAACAAAAAAGTATTTTTTTATTATTATGTAAAAAAATCATTCAATAGGACAGAAATATGCCTTTATTAAAATGCCACAATTGTTCTTTCTTTGGACCAAGGATCACCAGAGCAGGCTTAGACTCTCCTGGCACATCACCATACATATTCATTCTGCCATCACAATCCCTCAGACCTCGTTGTACCGTACCCACCGATGTCTTCCTCGTTTCCTGATGTTGGCTGAGCTACAGTGTAAGTTGTTTTGTGCAAAAAGCAGGCAGTGTTGACTGGGACGCTCTGTGGAAAGACTGCTGGTGATGCAGGACGGCGCTGGGAGCATTCTAAATCTCTGTACCAGAGATTTAGAATGGTTATCTTGCATTACCTTTCATTGCTATCATTGCTGATTTGTGTGTGTGTGAGTGTGTGTGTGTGTGTGTGTGTGTGTGTGTGTGTGTGTGTGTGTGTGCACTGAGGAGATGGCTGAGGCTGATGGGAACTTGCCCGTATGCGGTCTTCTCTTATTGGTCAGCTGCTTGGGATTGTTAACGTGTCACAGAAACATGATTGGTCGAGACAGAATGATGGTAGTACAGACAAAAAAACTAAATGACATGGAAAACTAGTTCGGGTATACACAAATGAGTTCAGATGAGTGGCACTTTTGTAATACAAACGTATACATGGCTGTACACATTGTACAATATGTATTAATCTATTGTCACTTGGCAGAGAAAAGAAATGCTCTTCGGTACAAATGTTGTATAATCTAGCTGATGATCTGCTTAAACCTCCACATATTTGGTCCATAGACAAAGAACGCATGTCAAACTCTGGAAAGGGAACGTGAAAGACATGGCAAAACCTTACCCAAAGACAACTTGTATAAGAAGAAAAGCGAAGGAATCATCATTGGTTCTAGAAAATCCAACAATACATACACACAAATAATAGACATAGCTTCTTGAATGAAATGTCCAATCGGATTCGGGCAACTGTTGACCCCCATGGGCCGCGCCGCAGACGTAAAGTCCCAGACAGGTTGTCTCTTCTTCCCTCGGACGAGCTAGACTTGCTCATCACACCGAGGTCCCGGCAGTCGCCATGCTCCGCCGTCACCGAATCCAGGCTTGTGTCGTATTTCATGGCGGCCACATTCATTGCTTAGAAGTCGCACGTGCTAAATGGAGTCTCTGAAGTCTGGACCTCATCTTGCACGCATCACCTCCTTGTGTATCATCTCCCCCACGCCTTCCACAATGTCAATCATACGCATTTAGAGTATGTGTAATACATCATGGGATTCTTCTCTGGTTTAAAGTGTGGATGCAGAGAGTACATGAAACCGTTCCTCAGCAGAACATCTCAGCGGAGCGTTACTTCTACAATTGATGTTGCAGCTTTGAGTTCTCCACTTATGTCACATTTGTGTCTTTCAATGAACCATGTCCTCACAGGGCAACTGTAATTCCACAGAATTGACTGTAATTCCACAGAATGTATATTACTATTCTGTGGACCATAGATAGCACCCCCTTCCCCGCCTCCCACTACTAGGCAGCAACCAGAGCTGCGTGTCCATGTTGTCTAGATGGACGTGTATATGAAGACCACGAGCAGCAGTAAGAGGTTGAGCAGGACGCCCAGGACGCCCAGCAGGGCCAGGCAGCGCTCCTCCGGTGTGCTGATGTGTGGACAGCTCAGGTCCATGTGAGGGGTTTACAGAGACTCTACTATTCTAGAAGAACACTGGCCGCTGTCAGGTGTAGTCTGTAAATAGAGCTTTGGGAAACATTATGGAGTTGAGGTAAAGACAAGTACAACTGCTATCTTGTCGATGGCGAGTGTTACTTTAAATGCAATGCTTAGCAAGTCCAACACTTTAGTCGTGGGGAACCATTTAAATAGTTTAGTCTGAGAACAAGTGACCTTAAAAGAGGTTAATTGATCTGTGAATTGTTTTTATTGTTTTACAGTGTAGAACGCTGAAGCTGACTTCATGGTTGCCTGGAGAAGGTTGATGGTTTCCTAAGCGACCAGCGACACGACAAAGTCAGCTCCGGTCACGCTTTCTATAGCTCCTGTAACGTAAGCGAAACATGGGCAACGATAGCAGTGTTTAGGGAGGAAGAAGGGCCATTTCAAGGCTAGGTATGTTTCAGTACTGAATGAACACTTCCAAAACCAAACCCACCACCCCCCATGCTGATCTTTACATGCAGACGGGGGCTCTTACCATGTTAATATTTAAACACTTTCATATCTGAATAATTGAAGACACAGCAGTGGTCCTAATGGACGTCGAACCTTGACGAAGCAAAGGACCGAACTCATCGGCGATGTTAAGGATGTTAAGGAAATAAGTCGGTGTAACGATGCGAGTTCTCCTGTCAGCATCAACCAACTGGGGGCCGTGGCGGTGGTGGTGGCGGTGGTGGTGGCGGTGGCGGTGGTGGTGGTGGTTAGTCGGTTAGGCGGCTAGGTGACGGAGGTGTAGATGTAGACGAAGATGACCACCAGCAGGTTGAGGATGGTGCCGATGATGCCCAGCACGGCTAGGATCCGCTCTTCGCGCCCGTTGGCAGGCTCCTCCTCTCTGGCGTGAGCACTGCAGACATAGCGACCGCCGGTCACCATGGTTACCATCACAGCACCCCAACCCCACAGGGCGCGATGCCTGCACGGGGATGGAGGGAGAACAATGATGATGGTGGAGGGGATGGTGGAGTTGTAAAAAGTGCCAAAAGGGTAGATGTGTGAAAACAAGTTAACCAACAAATACTGGGTTTCTTTCTGCAAATGCACATACATTCATTACTCGAACAAACACGCATGCAGGTAAGCCAAACTGGCTTTTTCTTCTTTCTTCTGCTTTCTTTATCTTTGTCTTTGCCTTGATCTCTCATCTAGATGGACAATTTGCAAATGTATATTATGAACTTGTTATTGTGAACAATTATTTGTACGTTTTTAAACCCCAAAATTGGAAATTCAATGCTAGAATCCATCGTGGAAACCTTATGCTAACACAGATATCGCTCATAAAGTCGAGCGCGTGTGTAATTTCTGTGCAGGCCGGCACAAGTGTGTCCTCTCTGTGCAGCCCCGTAGTGGTGTCCTCTGTGCAGCCCGTAAGTGTGTCTCTCTGTGCAGCCGATAGTATGTCTCTCTGTGCAGCCGATAGTATGTCTCTCTGTGCAGCCGATAGTATGTCTCTCTGTGCAGCCCGTAGTGTGTCTCTCTGTGGCAGCCCGTAGTGGTGTCTCTCTGTGCAGCCATAGTGTGTCTCTCTGTGCAGCCGATAGTATGTTCCTCTAGTGTGTCTCTCTGTGCAGCCGATAGTGTGTCTCTCTGTGCAGCCTAGTGTGTCTCTCTGTGCAGCCGATAGTGTGTCTCTCTGTGCAGCCCGATAGTGTGTCTCTCTGTGCAGCCCGTAGTGTGTCTCTCTGTGCAGCCGATAGTGTGTCTCTCTGTGCAGCCCATAGTGTGTCTCTCTGTGCAGCCGATAGTGTGTCTCTCTGTGCAGCCGATAGTGTGTCTCTCTGTGCAGCCGATAGTGTGTCTCTCTGTGCAGCCGATAGTGTGTCTCTCTGTGCAGCCCATAGTGTGTCTCTCTGTGCAGCCCGTAGTGTGTCTCTCTGTGCAGCCGATAGTGTGTCTCTCTGTGCAGCCCGTAGTGTGTCTCTCTGTGCAGCCGATAGTGTGTCTCTCTGTGCAGCCCGTAGTGTGTCTCTCTGTGCAGCCGATAGTGTGTCTCTCTGTGCAGCCCGTAGTGTGTCTCTCTGTGCAGCCCGTAGTGTGTCTCTCTGTGCAGCCGATAGTGTGTCTCTCTGTGCAGCCGATAGTGTGTCTCTCTGTGCAGCCGATAGTGTGTCTCTCTGTGCAGCCGATAGTGTGTCTCTCTGTGCAGCCGATAGTGTGTCTCTCTGTGCAGCCCGTAGTGTGTCTCTCTGTGCAGCCGATAGTGTGTCTCTCTGTGCAGCCGATAGTGTGTCCTCTCTGTGCAGGCCCGTAGTGTGTCCTCTCTGTGCAGCCCATAAGTGTGTCTCCTCTGTGCAGCCGATAGTGTGTCTCTCTGTGCAGCCGATAGTTGTGTCTCTTCTGTGCAGCGATAAGTATGTCCTCTCTGTGCAGCCGCATAGTGTGTCTCTCTGTGCAGCCGATAGTGTGTGTCTCTCTGTGCAGCAGATAGTGGTGTCTCTCTGTGGCAGCCTATAATGTGCCTCTGTGATAGTGTGTCTCTCTGTGCAGCCCGCAGTGTGTCTCTCTTGCACCCGTAGTGTGTCTCTCTGTGTAAGCCGATAGTAATGTCTCTCTGTCGCAGCCGATTAGTGTGTCCTCTCTGTGCAGCCAGATAGTATGTCTCTCCTGTGCAGCCCGTAGTGTGTCTCTCTGTGCCAGCCGATAGGTGTGTCTCTCTGTGCCAACCGATAGTGTGTCTCTCTCTGCAGCCCGTAGTGTGTCTCTCTGTGCAGCCCTAGTGTGTCTCTCTGTGCAGCCGATAGTGTGTCTCTCTGTGCAGCCATAGTGTGTCTCTCTGTGCAACCGATAGTGTGTCTCTCTGACGGCCGAACATAGCTTAGGAGTGCACAGTTGGAAGATTTGGTGCGAGATACCCACGTGTCTGACTCCAGCACACCGGGTTTTAAACATTCAATTTTTGCGATATTTTGTATGTCCAAAGAAGCTGTTAAAATGATATCTGCTCCCTCCCTCCCTCCCACCCACGACTTCCCCAAACACCCCCCCACCTCCCCATCTCGTTATTCCCTGTGTCCTCAAAGCCTCCTACTCATCTCGTCCTCTTCTGAATGAGTAGTTTCCTTTCCACTCCACTTCCCCCTCTTTTCTTTGTCTTGTTTTAAATCTCTCGCTCTGCTGTGGAAATGAAAGTGGAGAGGTCTGCTGCGCCACGGCCGTATGCTCTGCCCTGTGAGCTACAGACACTAGAGCCAACCACGGAGCATTATGGCTGATCTGAGATCAGTCGTGTCTGCTTATAAGTCGAATGGATTAGAGGGCAGGAAATGAAATCATGTTTCAACCGAAGCAAGGTGTGCTTTTGTGTTGTGTTTATGTACGTGCTTAACCATCTGTACGTTTTTCCCCAACGTAATGTGTGTGTGTGTGTGTGCGTGCGTGCGTGCGTGCGTGCGTGCGTACGTGTGCTTGTGCTTGTGCTTGTGTGTGTCTGTGTGTGTGGCTATATGCATGTATGCCTACGGGTGTGTGCCTGTGTGTGTGCATGCATGTATGTCTGCAGGTGTGTGTGTGTGTGTGTGTTGTGTGTATTTGTGTCTTATGTGTGTGTGTGTGTGAATGTAGTTCTATGTTTGTCTGAACAAGGGCTGGAGGATACCAGCATTTTTTTAATGTGGCTTAGGCATTCAACAGTGTAATAGGATTACATCCAACCCAATTACAAGGCAAAGCACACCTCTGAACTCCCGGCGATGTAAAGAGGCCGCCAGACTTCTAGAATAATCACATCATAACAACACTAAGACAAAGACTGAAGGCCATGAGGCTTCCCCATGTTTAAATAACTCGCCTGGAACTTCTGTTATCTTAATTCTTTTCTATGTCCCGAAACCTAACCCTTGTTTTGTTGACTTATTCTCTGTTTAACTATGAAGAGAATTAAGTCTGGAAGAGCCATAGGAAAAAGCATACACAAATACATAGGCCTACCGAATCTTATTGAGAAGAACAAATATACTTCCCTTAAACTTTTTAGCATTTTTTTGGGTTCGTCAGTTGTATTGTGGAATAGGTGTTCTGAATTCACCTCAACAACTTAAATCACATGACACAGCGCAACAATGCCCCCTAGTGACTCAGCCAAACTACACATTTCCCAATCTCTATAAACAGATATTTTCTACATCATTGTATGCATAAATAAACGCGGAATTTGGAGGCAAGGGACAGGATTTCACGCTCGGATGTGTTAAGACTTTTCCCGCATGTAGTCTGTTTTTGCAAATCCCGAGTAGTATTGACCACCAAATCACATTTGAGCGGGCTCTGGTTGTATCCCGGTAAACATTCTACATGATGATCATCGCTATAATCAGTTTAGGTGGGCTGGTGGGGGGGGGGGGGGGTAGGTGGGTAGGGG
>PIJE02000116.1:191740-196329 GCA_002895965.2 Coryphaenoides rupestris
TGATACTCGGCAAACGGTGTGATTCTGGTTCGATCATTAGATTTGATTAAACTAATCCCAACTTCAAATGATGCTGCCATGCATACAGTAGCCCAAAGTCAAATGTTCCGGATGTTTAAATATGAATTTCTTACTGAATAATAAACATGGGGATTGTCTGGGGTGTATTTGATCGTGCTCTCTGGGCTGTCGAGAGCTCTCCAACAAACTTGATGATTGGACACAACCAATCGTGGCGTCTGCAGCGCCGCTCGAGCGATCCGCCCTCCTGGCGACGGCTGGCAGTGAGCGGCCAGTGGCCAGCGCGCCCACAGGCACAAAGTCATCTTATTTTGTGGCCCACACATACACTCACACATCATGACACACCACCTATTAACACCATCCCCATAACAACCCAGTCCTGATTCTCAAAAGTGTAACTCTCGAGAATTCTCGCAATATCGCAAGACGGACGACGGCCATGCTTTGATAGTTTCTGCACTAATCTTTTGAGAATAGAAAAATGAAAAAACTGTGGACTAATTCATGGAGACGCCATTAAAATCGACTGTTGCAGTTTGAGGTAGACTCACACTTTCGCCACCATGGCTTCTGTCACCATTTGGCTATCGTCTGAACTGGAGTTAATTGCTTCCAAATTGTGTTGGTATGCTAATTTTGGCTGTTGTTGGCTTCTATGTGTAATGTTGCTATGCTACATGCACACTATGTTAACACTCTCCACACTGTGTGGGACTTGTAGTTTTATAATACACTAACACGGTAAATGGGGTGAAACTGATCAAGGAACTACAGCTCCCAACTTCTGTTGAATGTGTGAAGTGTGATACTGGCGGCTATTTCCTTCCTTCCTATCGTGCTAAAGCTGGTACAATGATATTCCCCATGCACATGCTTCGAAATGTAAATTGACATTTCCATAAGGGAATTTTCCAGTAAATCTTCAGTAAAATGGTCTGATCATCTCTTAAGATGAAAGCTAAATAGCATGTAGCATGGGGTAAAATATAAATAGAATTGTGAACAGGCAAAGAACAGCAAAAATGCTGCTGTAAATGGTCACTATTGTAAAGTTGCTGTCTCTTATTGTGTTATCTCTCTCCCATTGTCAATACATTGTTGGGATGATTAATCATTTTCTTATGTTAATCCACTCATTGAAAAAACAGCGTGGTATCGACTTTAAATTGGGATCATGCTCCTCGTCATGACATTAGCGGTGCTAATTAGCAGCGCTAATGTCATGCTGATATGATGAATTGTCATCAGAGTGGCTCGTTTTTAATATAATTAGCAGCGTGTTCTGTGGCTGCTACATCAATAAAGGACTGGGAGAATGGCTTCACGTCTTAATGGAGTCAGCCGTGCCCTCTGGGCTCCTTCATTATCACCAGACTTGGCCAGAAGTGGAACGCTTTGTGGCTCCGGCGAGGATGAAGAGCGAGGAGGCCATAGGCTGATTAGCTGGGGTGGCGGTCATTCAAGTGCAGAGGCCAGAGGTGTCAATGTTCTCTTTTGTCAGCCTCTCTATTTAAAGCCTTGAGTTAGCCTTTATATAAGCACTACTACCTACTGCTCTGTTCTACTCCAGTTTTGAAGTTCGCGGTATTGATTTCAATAAAAATAATCACCTGCATTTACAGATGATCTCACCATGTTGTCCTTCTCAAAGTCAGGCTAAATCAACATGTTGATTATATCTGAACTTGTATGCATTCATATTTATCATGCCATGACACTGACCACTGGGAATTAGATTACATTCTTACAATGAAGGAAAATAAATGAGGCACGAAATTAACAACGAGCTAATTACAAACGTGCTCTAGTCCACGATATTACAGTCGTCGTCAGGCAGGCTGCAGTTCATTTACCAGCCAAAGGGGCCAGTAATGAGAAGGAATGTCTGAGTCTTCCACACATTGCACCTTTAAGACATAGTATAGTGATGTCTACTCACCACACATTGCACCTTTAAGACATAGTATAGTGATGTCTACTCACCACACATTGCACCTTTAAGACATAGTATAGTGATGTCTACTCACCACACATTGCACCTTTAAGACATAGTATAGTGATGTCTACTCACCACACATTGCACCAGGCGTGCAGCCCAAACGTCCTGTCCTTGCTTTTATCCCAGCATGCCGTCTGTTTCCCGTGGTCCTCAGTGTGGATGATCACCTCCTCCTCTTCCTCCTCCTCCCTCCCCTCCCTGTCCCTTCGCTCACCTCCTCCGTTCAGGTCCAGCTCTGTCGCGGGTGGGGGGGGGGGGGGGGCCACAACACACACACACAACACACATCTTTTATACAGGCTGAGACACAGCTGGGTACTGAATCATCACACACACACACAGACACACCTACCCACAAACCCACACACATACTCAGGGTCACTATTCACATACACACCAACACACAACACAGCTGAGCTCCAAGACAGACCCAGAGACCCACACACACACACAAGAGACATTCGTGGATGGAATAGCCTCATTGGCCCATGTGACCCGACGACCCATACACACACCCGACACACACACACACACACACACACACACACACACACACACACACACACACACACACACACACACACAATCACCGCTGGTCTCGTGGATGTTGACTGACACCTGTTGGATTCTATGAGTCTGTGGCACTGATCAATAAGACGGAAGCAAGGAGTTCTCTCTTAACTCCAGCCTGCCATTTTAAACGGTGTACCTGCATATCAAACATACATCACGTCACCAGCCGAGGCGTGGACACACACTGATGGTCTGGTTCTTCCACTTTGCGGCCCCGTCCTTGAACATCTATCCTTAAATGTCTGGTCTAGTTCCATGTATTATTATTATTATTATTACTACTACATCACATTTTTAATAGGAGTTTCCTCCTCCCTCTGGGATTTCCCCCGGCGGTTCTCAGGACGCAGGGGCACTTTCTAGCTGGGGCTGTGTGTCTGCATCAATATTTAAGCGTACGCTGGAGCGTTGTGTTGCTGTCACAGCTAAAGCTCTCTGGTCCGCCCCAGTGAGCGTCCAGCGAGAGGCTTCCCGACGTCCGCTCTCCGCTGCCCGGCTGTGTTCTGGGTGTCACTCGTCGTCACCGTCCTCCTGCCCTGTCCGTCCGGTCCTCGCTCTCGCTGTGATGTGCGATGCTGTTCAACTCGGTTACATTTCGGCCCTTCCCTCCTCCACCTCGCTATTTTACTGCCCTTTTTTAGTTACTCTCCAGATTTAGGTAAACCTCCTTTAAAACCTTGGCTGGGACTCAAACACCGTAACATCACTCTGCTATCCTGCCCCACTTTTATTTTGTCTTCTGCGTTGGTTAGGACTATCTTGCGAACTGTCTTCTCCTTTAGAATTTCTATACTATTACTCACTGTTTAATGTTCAATGTTATGCACCAATTTCACAAAAGCACATTCCTTGTTTGTAAAAGGCAATAAAGCTGAAATTCTGATTCTGATTCAACACCTCGGCCTACTTCCAGTGTGGAGCCCTCCCCTGAGCTCGTCTTCCTGTTCACCAACAACTGAGGTCATGCCCCCTCTCTTCCGATGGCAAGACTCGGATTTCTCCCCGCTCCAGTCCCATTGTCCATCTCAACCACACTGTCCACTTAATCTGTCTGTCTGTCTGTCTGTCCAGTGTCATGCCGTTGGCATACATTGACTCAACCTTCCCTTTAAGCCGGACTCAGTCATACGTTTTCTCCGGCCTTTCTCTCTAACCCAATACAGTTTCCTGTCCTCTGCCCTGCCTCCAGCTAGCTTATTCACTTGGCCTCCGTCTCCTCAGCCTCTGGCTTGCTGTGGTGGTATCCGGCTTTCCTTGCACATCCTACATATGTTTTGTCTTTTTTTTGGTCTTGCATCCACACCCACAAGGTTGTTTTTAAGTGCGCTCCATGAATAATTAATCGCAAGACCATTACTTATCTAGACTTCTAATTCAATGGACTTGTGTCTCTCTCTGGCTGGGTGCAGCATACAGTATGTTTAGCTAGGGTTAGGGTTAGGGTTAGGGTTAGGCTCCTACACCCTGTTGCTCTCCAGCAGCGTGTGTGTCTGTACTGTACAGCAGCCTTGCCTCCCCCTAGCAACATGTAAACCTGTCCTACATGTCTAAGATGTCCAGTGAGCTCTGGAGGTCTACAGTCTGCTCTGCAGAGAAAATCAAGACACAAACACAAGCAAATATCCACACACAGTGTCGTGCCACAGTTGTCACTAGTTTCCTGCATGTCAGATTACCCGTCGTCACTCATATTTGCACTCATTGTCTCGTCAACCCTCAATATGAGACTTTCTTTCTCGTGCTGACGTTTCCAAAAAGTCACAGGAAGACAGGAAGGTAAATGATGCCAAAAAAGAGAGAGAGAGAGAGAGAGAGGCTGTGAAAATGTTAATTAAATAAGAGTAGTGATGAAGAAATAATGAGTCGGTTAACAAAAGGATGCCCTCGGGTTCTAACTGTGACAGCAGCAAAGATGAGCGAGAGAGAGAGAGAGAGAGAGAGAGAGAGAGAGAGAGAGAGAGAGAGAGAGAGGAGAGGAGAGAGAGAGAGAAGA
>PIJE02000116.1:198119-210619 GCA_002895965.2 Coryphaenoides rupestris
TGTGTGTGTGTGTGTGTGTGTGTGTGTGTGTGTGTGTGTGTGTGTGTGTGTGTGTGTGTTTAGACCCAAAAGCATGTGTAAGCATGCTGCAACATTTATATTGTGCATTGCATGGATCTTAACATGTATATGTGTATCTCAGTGTGTGTGTGTGTGTGTGTGTGTGTGTGTGTGTGTGTGTGTGTGTGTGTGTGTGTGTGTGTGTGTGTGTGTGTGTGTGTGTGTGTGCACGTCCCTTGGGCCTGCGGCATCACCCAATGCCACCATCTGTGCAGCCAGTCGATGTGGAGTGTGTGTGTGTATGTGCATGTGTGTTTGCGCGTGCACAAAACTTGAGTGTGTTGTGTGCAGCTTGTTATGTTGTGTGCACGTGTGTGTGTGTGTGTGTGTGTGTGTGTGTGTGTGTGTGATCATCACTTCCCTTTGTCATTAGTCCTCACTTCTCTTTCAAACCAGAATATAATCTATTAATACGGTATTTCGCACGCGCACACAGACACACACACACACACACACACACACACACGTCCTAAGAGCTAAAGCCAGAGAGAGAGAGACCAAAGTGGTATCCGCCGTCACATTAGCTTAGCTGCTAAGCAGCCAGAACGTGGAGGGACTGGAGCGATGTCACCACCGCTACGTCCCGACCTCCGTAACTGGGACAGCCTCACGTAGAAGACCACCGCGGCCCCCCTGACTGGACAGCCATCCTGGGGGGAGGGGGGTGGCGGGGGTCCAAGCTGTCACAGCAGGTGATGTTGTGGTTCTTAAGCATTATGAGACCGGAGGTGGGAGCTTGGAGCCGGGAGCTCTGGTGGGCCGAGAGAGAGTACAGCTGTTTGGCTTGAAAGAGAGAGAGAGAGAGAGAGAGAGAGAGAGAGAGAGAGAGAGAGAGAGAGAATACCATACCGTGGATCACAGATGGATGTGGACATGCTCCGAGACAGTCCTGTAGACTCTCCCGTAGGACTAAACGTTCAATGAGCATAAGGTTTATAGGAGTCTATGACAATAAGTGAAGGAGGGAAAAGGTAAGCAGCATCTCTTCTGGTCCTCCACCAGAAGAGATGCTGCTTACCTCCACCAAACCTCTTGTGCTCCTGGAGGGCTGATCACCTTAGGAAGGGTTGGGGGACACATAACAACGTTTTTCCTCATCTCTCTCTCGCTCTCTCTCTCTCTTTATCTCTCTCTGTCTCTCTCTGTCTCTCTCTGTCTCGCTCTCTCACTAGATAGGTATGGGAGTACAAGATTTGGTCTTCAGATACAGACAAATGAGTTCATGTGTGCAGCCAGGTAGTGTCACACACACACACACACACACACACACACACACACACACACACACACATACACAAAAAAGCAGACACAGACAGAGAGGCGCGCATTCAAACTAATGCTAAATTAATCGCTTCATTACCCCAAAGACCAAGGCTGCTTACTCTGTCATTTCTCTCCCTCTCTCCCTCTCCTCCCTCACTTCACATAACCAAGATAACTACAGAGAGAATTAAGCTGAGAGGGAGACAGAGAGATATACAGAAACAGTGAGAGAGAGAGAGAGAGAGAGAGAGAGAGAGAGAGAGAGAGAGAGAGAGAGAGAGAGAGAGAGAAGAGAGAGAGAGAGAGAGAGAGGTTGAAGGGAGACTGATGGAGACAGAGAAGGATAAAGAATGTGAAGTCATTCATATGGAAGAAAAGACAACATACCAGAGGGAGGGAGGGAGTGTGTGTGTGTGAGTGTGTGTGTGTGTGTGTGCGTGTGTGTGTGTTGTGTGCATATACATGTGTGTGTGTGTGTGTGTGCGTGTGTGTGGGTGTGTATGTGTGTGTGTGTGCCACGCAACCTCCAGACTTCTCCACTGAAGTGAGGAATAGATATATTGATGATTGATAGTTACTGTCTCTCCCTCTCTCTCTCTCGCTCTGTCTCTTTCTCTCTCTCACTCTCTCTCTCTCTGGCTCTCTCTCTGCAAGGAAGTATAAAAGCATTGCAAACCTAAGGAAAGACAGAGATTCATACCTGTGCAAGAAAACCATCATAAACAAACCCATGTGAAACACATTGATGGGCTTGATCTGCGTCAGCTGTGGCAGACCAGGCCCTGTTGTTGTAAACACATCAACAACAGACAACAAACAAGCATCATACTGAGGAAGACTTTGTTGGGCTCTGTGGGTCCTTGTGTTCGACCTGTTGGAGGGAGGAAGCTGTTTCCTCTGTAAACACTTGCAAACGTGCCCTTGAGCAAGACACACCGTCTCCAGCCAAGCTGCAAAAGTACACCTGCTCCCTGCTGGTGTGTCCAGGGAGTGTGTCGTCGTGTCGTGTGTGTGTGTGTGTGTGTGTGTGTGTGTGGGCGTGTCGCGTGTGTGCTTTTTGCGTGGTATATGTGTGTGTGCGTATGTGTGCGCTTTGTGTGTGAGCGTGTGTGGTGTGTGTGGTGTGCCGTGTGTGGTTTCAACTGACACACTCGTCTTGAGTGATTGCATGGAAACGCCATCGTGTAAGTTTCACATCACAGGTTATTCAGATATTGAAGTGATTATAGTAATAGTATTTGCATTTCATTATAGTGTGGCTAGTAATTGAGTGAGAACAGAGGATAAACCAGTTGGTAATTCAATAATTAAATGAGACATGGTGGACGTGGGTGAGGAGTGCCCCTCTATGGCCTATGGGTGGAAGTGCATATTCACATTGATTTCTGGTTTCCCCTTATTTTCTTTTCATGAGTAAGAAAAACACCAGAAACACCCAACAATTCTCCCATGTAACCCCTCTCTTCTGCAATTTCCTCTTTCCACTGGTTTCTCTGTAAAACGCTTTGTAAATGAAGTTTATTATTATTATTATATTAATGCACCCAGAATGGCACTTCTGCTCTTATCCCAGCTATTATGCAGGCAACCTAGCAATTATGGTTCTAGGTTCTATTAACCTTGCGACTATGAATGCTTGAAACCTGCTCTATTCTTATCTTTATGTACCTCAGTGATATATTGCTGGTCTCCTTCAAGAAATGTACTTTTTGTAAGTCGCTTTGGATAAAAGCATCTGCAAATGCCCTAAATGCAAATGCAATAGTATTCATTTTAATATAATGTGAAATAATCCCATTTATTTCATATTCAGACAGAATGCCCAGCATTACTTTATTGTGGAAAAGAAAACTTGCAACATTGGCGAGGTGAACATGCATACAGTAAAAATGATTATCTTGGCGTCCAAGAAACGTTGGCTCACAGATTGCAGAATGACACCTGACGTGCAAGCATGAAACTGAGTGTGCAAACGTACAAAACATTGCTTCAAAATATGGAGGTGAATGCCCAAAATCACAAATATGAACCCATAAAAGTACATGTTCACTATTGCATTTGTACTCAGCACAAAGGGTTTTCCAAGTTCCATGTAAAAATAACCTCCTATTCCAAACATTAGAGAGCATACTGAGATGGCTGTGAGGTAAATGCCAACACCAGCATTATAAAACAAAGCTAGAAGTTTCTATATGTTTCTAGTAGTTTGAAAGCTCTAATAGTGGAGATTCGTTTTAATTATTCTAATTATTTCCTATTATAATTTGTGTGAAAAATTCCCCTTCGTCCATTTTGTGCTTCCCTACATACATGGGGACTCAGGGTTTTTGAGACATAAACACAATTTGCAGTTTTGCGCTAATAATGTAAAAGCAATGCGGGGAAATTGCGATGAAAAGAGAAGAAAATACATTCATCAAGTTTGGCACTACTACTTTGTGTTAAAGTGTTTGACATTAAAATCTTTTACATTCATTCATGCTCCCGCTGTGTGTGTTAAAGTGTGTTAAAGTGTCACCGCCGTCTCCTTACGATTCAGCAGCAGAGTGAGGAATTCACTAGAACTAGAATTCAGTCAGACCTGCTGTTCGATGCTCCTCCTGGGTAATGCTCATCGATTACAAAAAGTGTCCAATCTTCTTCTCCTTCTTCATGTTCTTCATGTTCTCTCCTCCCCCCTCCTCCCCCGTCACTCCTCCCCCCGGTGATAGCCGCAAATCACCCCCACGTCCTCCCGGTGGGAGCAGTTGTGCTTCCCGACCTTCGACCTCTTGCACTCCAGCAGGGAACCCTCGTCGCCGCGGCACTCCACGTCGTCCAGCAGGATGCGCACGTCGTCCTCCGCCTCCCCCAGCGCCGCCCTCTTCATCACGGCCAGCTGCCCGGCGAAGCCCAGCTGTCGGCACACCACCGCCGCCGCCTTACTGTTGAACAGGTCGTCACACACCGTGCCCCACTCGCCACGCATGAAGATCTCCACGCGGCCGCGGTCCATCAGCCCGTCGGCGCTCACCAGGCGCACCGAGCCGCCCCGGAGTTTCCTCCCTCCGCTGCCCCGGTTGTAGATCCTGGATCTCCCTCCTCCTCCCCCTCCTCCTCCTCCTCCTCCCCCACGGAGGGGTGTGGTCTTGTGGACCTGGTTCCCCTCCCCGGTGCTGGCTTGCTTCTCGGCCAGCCGCAGCTTCTCCTGCAGGGCTTTGGACAGGGTGGTGTTGGGCATGGTCCTCTGGGGCCTGGTGGAGGAGGTGGTGGCGGCGGCAGCGGTGGTGGTGATGGGTCTGATGGTGCCGGATGCAGGAGGAGGAGGAGGAGGATGTGTCGGAGGGGTCAGAGGTCGGGAGAGGGGGTAGTGAACGGCGGTGGAGTTGGGGGAGGAGGTGGGTGTCATGACGGTTGCGCGATAACCTGAGGGAGACACAGAATCACCCTCTTTATTGTCAACGCCCGATGTTCACATCCAAGTGTGGCTTGCAGATCCAAAGAGGCGCAATGGTGAGGAAAAAAAACATGTGAATGACTCATGACCCGAGTTTGTGTTGCTTTAGGGCCGGATTAAATGTGTTGCACTTGAATCGAAAGTTGTGTGTTTTTTCATTCAATTCAAGTATTGAGTGAGTTTCACAGCCTCGCGGCGCATGAAGCCCATTCAACGTACGAGCTGGTGATGTTAGGGCATGCAAGGATGGGACAAAGACACACAAACAAGACGCAAAAAAGATGCAAATACATTTATTTCGAATAAATAATGCTCTAGTTATAGCAATAGTGCAAAATTGGTTGACACGGTACGACACACAAGAAAAGCACCTTTGTTGCCCTCGACACGAATGTAGGAATGACGGCAATCCCTTTTTACCTGAGCTCAGTTCAGAAAACAAGTGCGACAAAAGACATCAAACTATTTGCTGTCACTGGAACAGCAGCCGTATGCCGACACGTTTGGTACCCTTGGTACCAGCCAATGGTCAGAACCTCTACAAGCCAAACCTGAGAGCACTAAATGCTTCTATCATCAAGTCATTGAAGTGCTACGTTGAAAAAAGCCGACTGAAAGTGCAGATTAGAGATTGTCAGTCCCTCCAGGATATTAACATTTTCTTCGGTGGTAGCTGCAATGAAAAGCGTGATTGCAATATTGCAATCCCACGACTAAATCAAATTTCAATTATGTATGTACGCCGCAAGCTGTTAAGTGGCTTGGGAAAAAAAGGGTTATTGTCACGACAATTGCGCGTTAAAATCGATCCAAGTCACGAACCGACTCATGTATTAAAGGGGGCGCACACACACCGACATCATCCCTGGAGGGTCCGAGTGTGTGTTGTAAGTGGGATGTTATAGAGTGGAAGCAGAGAGGGAGAGGAGGACACAGAGGAGGAGGAGGAGGAGGAGGAGGAGGAGAGGACCTGGTCTATGGCTGCCGGCTACTCCCAGGGCTGTGGTCGGCACTTTTCTACCGTTCGCTCTAACTGAAGGCCTAGCAGTCGGCCTGGCGGTCGCCGCGGTCGTTCTGATGCGGGCGGGCCTCGTTGCCTTGGCACTTGTTGTTGTTGTTGTAGTTGTTGTTGTTGTTGTGGCGGTGATCTGCACGGTGCCTGCCGCTTTTGTAGTGGTCGTTTTCCTCGCCGCCGCCGTTGTAGCTTTTCTTGTTGTTTTTCTGGGGGTTGTTGTCGTCGGCGCCGGCGTTGTCGTCGTCACAGCCGTCGTCATCGTCGTTGTTGTTGTCGTCGTTGTTTTTCTAGTTGCCGTCGTTGGTTTTCTCGTTGTCGTTGTTGTTGTCGTCGTTGGTTTTCTCGTTGCCGTCGTTGGTTTTCTCGTTGCCGTCGTTGGTTTTCTCGTTGTCGTCGTTGGTTTTCTTGTGGTGGTCGTCGGTGCAGCGGTTGTAGTTGGCTTCTTGTTGATGACGAACTCTGCAGAGCGGGGTGTGGGGGGGCGGAGGCAGCACAAGCAATCGACACATGAAAACCATTCAATGCGCGACACGCGTACAAAACGGGACAAACATTGCAGGTGTGACTCTGTCCTAGTGTGACAGCAGGATGATGAAGACCATGATAAATGTGGAGAGGAAGAGACGCCCTCACCTTCCTTGGGGCGGAAGTGAATCAGCTTCCCCTTGACCTTGACCGGGGAAGGTTTGATGCCGCACTTCCCAGGCGGGGCCCTCCTGTGAACCAGAGGATCAGGAGTGTTATAAGTGTAATAAGAAACATGGATCATACATGGATCAGTATTGATAAAACATACAAGCTGTATTCAACCCAACGGCTAAACATCTGCGTTGTCAGGGTTTCAAACCCGGGAATTCCTCTAAATGCACATTCCCTACTCTGCCTACTCCCTCTCTCCTTCTCTCTCCCTCTCTCTCTCTCTCTCTCTCTCTCTCTCTCTTTAGGCATTCGGTACACAATGCCACGCCTTACCGCCCTAACGTTTAAGATCACATTCACCCCCTCTTACACCGGCCTGTGACCCGATAGAGTGGGCAGGTCGAACCCTTGTGTGAAAGTGTTGACCTCTTGACCCCCCCTGGCAGGGTTGAAACCAAAGTCAGCCTTCCGAACCAACTTTGTGTTGAAGCCGCCTTACGGACGGAGCCAGGCAGGTTTTATATTTTCCACTATTATTCCACCACACCACTTCTACCATCCCTACAAAAGGTCATTTCAATATCTGTGGATGCCAAGTGAAGAAAACAATAGTAAGCCAGCAACGGCAAATGATGGATGGTACATTTGTGAGGGTGACGAGCGGCGAATGACTCGCGCCGGTGAAATATGTCGCGCTTATCCTCGGAGAAATTGTGTTCAAGGAGGTCGCGCGCAGCGTACACTGAAGGCACGCGATCGTGATTGCTTGTGTTTGGTTGTACTTTTGGTTGCGCTTGTGTTTGGTTGTCTGTCGTACTTAGACGGGTCCATTATCTTATAAATGACTCCGGCCCTCGCTGTCGCACTCGGAGCGCCCGTCGCCAGGAAATACAGCTCGCCTGGAGAGACATTAACACACACACACACACACACATGCACACACACACACACACACACACACACACACACACACACACACACAGATGAAGAGTAGTTACACATAGAAGGATGGACAGAAGGGTAGAGGAACATGAAGGCAGTGGAATTAGCGGAATTAGAAATACAACATGAAACGGAGAGTCGACGCTATGAGACAAGCACTTTAAAACTCAAATGTACAGTTCAGGTGAAGGTTAGAGGTCAGAACCAGTACCTGCTTCATCTTCAGCGAAGGAGATGATGTATTTGTAGTAGCTGTTGATGAGCTTGGGGAAGCGACAGGTCTGGTCCTTCCCCATGCAGATCTCATTGTACTGCCATTCACCAGTAGTGGTGTTCTCCTTCAGAGACATTAGACGCCTGAACACACACACACACACACAACACACACACACCACACACAACACACACACACACACACACACACACACACACACACACACACACATGCACATAAACACATATTATTGCATCTTTTTTCGGTTAGTTTTAAACCTGAGATAAACATACTGTTAACAAATCTTTACTATTAGCAAATGCATACTCGACAAAATACTATTGCAGTGGACTTTTCATTCTGTTGTTGTCATTAGTGAGCAGGTAGCAGTGGAGCATGTTGCCTTATATACAGGCAGACTGTAGACACTGGGGTTCAAACCCAGAACCTTCCGCTTGGGAGTCAGAACACGCTGACCACTACTCGACTACACTGTCCCCAATAGACGCTATTTGCAGATATGCATGTAATCCATGCATCCATCTACACACACGTTACACTACACACACCCGCTCATGAAGTCCCCGAAGATGTACAGGCCGTTGAGGTTGGGCATCTGGCAGCCTCTGTAGATGTAGCCTCCCGTCACTGACTTGCCCATCTTGTGGGGGTAGGCGAAGATAGGCAGGACGTCGTCTGGGGGAGGAGCCACGTGCACATACCGCATATATAAGTACCGCTGGTACTTCATGTCATAACGCGATGGTGACGTGGTAGTCACTGAGTGTGAGCGGATGGACGCGTACCGAGGGAGGAGTTTTGACAGAGTTTGCGGTCGTAGCAGCTGAAGCCCTCCTTGGCTCTCCAGCCGTAGTTTCCACCTGAAAGGTTGGACGGGGAACGCATTTGGAATTCAGTGTTATGCCAAATCTCCTGTGTGACAGTCGTACTGGCAAAGGCAGTGTAGCAAAAATGCATACTTTCCACTGTCAATTTTAGCCAATTCTTTCATTATTTATGCATATTTATTACTTTTATGCATTATACATTTAGCAGACATATTTCTTACATATTTGACATATTTCTTTGCACACTTTTTGATACAGGCAAATCAAATCAAAGCCTACCGAGCAGACATCTTAAAAGTACCTTTTAAAATCACCAATACCAAGAGCAAACTACAACAACCATGCCATTAGGCATAATTGCAGCATGAAGTAAAAATAAATGGACCATTAACTTTAACCACATAATTACATTGTCGGGGGAACCACGTCCCGGGAGCTGTGGGCTACAGTGGGTTCTAGAGCGGCTCGTCGGCCTGTGATGTCACCTTTGACGATAAGGTCCACCTCTTCGTATTTATTCTGTCCCACGTCGCCGCAGAACAGCCGGCCACGCCCGTAGCCCGTCACCAGGTCCCCGCGGTCGACGGAGCAACGCCACATGTTACGCACGCCGTACGCGTAGATCTCTGACAGACAGAGGTAATTAAATTAGATTAGACGTACATATGGTCCATCAACAGAGACAGACAATTGCCTCTGACAGCGTCTAGCCATTAAACGGTCCCAATTTGCCCGTTTCCGAACAAGCGCGGAACCGGGGCACTGCACCGGCTGGTGTTTTATCGCAGAGGACCCAAGGACGTGCAGTAGTGTGTCGACTAAAGTAAAGTTGTTTGGGTTCTGCAAGCAGCAGCAATACCGGTGGTGGGCCACGCAGTCGGCCCGTATCCAATGGGCAAGCTTCCAACCGGCACATGACTATTAAGATACAAATCCCTCCAGAACCTTTCAGTATGAGAGTGAAATACACCCCGTGGAGAGAGTTACCAGGCAGGGCGGTCTTCTCCCCCAGGAAGGGGTTGTCTGGAGGGATGCTGTAAGGCGCTGCGTCATCATTGTCGTTAACGTCGATGCGAAGGGCCTTGCCCAGATGAGTAGACCTGCACGGATGGAGACAGATACACACACACACACACACACACACACACACACACACACTATGAAGGACCTGTGTGTGTGTTTCTGCTATATTTAAAAACTATTGATAAACTGTGAAGCTGTCATCTGCTCTGACATTCGTTTTCACCATGTTGATATTAATGTGCTTTGACCCCCGTAGGCCTACAAAATGTGTCTTTGTGAAGCAAAATGGCCCCTAGGGGACAACACAAGATTTACTCTCCTCTCTAGTTTCCCCTTCTTTCCACCCCTGCTTTCCACAAACGAATACATACCTGTGTGTGTGTGTGTGTGTGTGTGTGCGTGTGTGCGCGTGCATGTGTGTGTGTGTGTGTGCGCGTGGTAGAGTCAATAGTATTCTTGGCGTGAGTGTGAGTGTGTGGTCCTCTTTTTCACTCGCACAGCTAATGCCGCGTGTCAAAATAGCCACTCATCTCTCTGCTTATAAACTGCAACACCATTTGCTGTCACAGTTTCACACACATTATGTCGGTGAAGGCGTCCTACAGTCAGGGTGCTAAGACAAAGACTCGGAGGTTTCATTTAAACACGTTGAGCTGTTAACATAACATACATATTTATATCAAACAAACAAATTCAAATTGAAATTAATTCAAAGCATTCACTATCTATCCAGTTCCAGACTTAAACATTTGTTCACATCACACTGTGCTTGTTATGTATGAGTTGAATAGTAATGCAGTATTTAATGAAGTCACATCCTACTGCCGTGAACAGGTCATGTCTCGGTGGCCCTGCCAGTCTGTCTCTGAAGCCAAGTCTGAACAACACCAAGACCTTGTGACCAAGACACAGGCCTTCAGAACCTGTAGCTGCTGTGCTACTACGCTAGGCTAGGCTATGCTAGGCTAGGCTACCCTATGAGCCAGGCCAGGCTCATCAAATAGCAGAATCCCAGTAAGACCGTTCAGAACAGAACACCTCATAACATTCACTTCTTCAAAATGTAGACCTTTAGACCATTTTGAAATTATACTGCAGGTGTTAAAGCTAACATTCCAAAAATTTTAAATACAAATAATAATAAAAAATATGTTTATTTGCCGGTTGAGAGCTAATGAACGAAAAACTGTTTCCAAGGCAGTGTGTCCAATGCTAATACCGAGTTGTACAGTAGTGGCTTCATGGCTTCATTTGATTGGAAATGTCCTTGTTTGTGGAGCCGGAGCTCAGTTTCAACACAAGCTTTGCGCCGGGATTCTAGTACTGTAACATCTACTAGACCGGTAGTTTTCATAACATCCACTCACTTGTTCTGAGAATTGCCGAACTTTCCGAAGGGATCCCCGCGCGGCCGCCGTCGCCGATAAAGACGTACAGGTAGCCGTCGTCTCCGAAGAGAAGCTGTCCTCCGTTGTGGTTGGACGCTGGCTCCACCACCTCCAGGATGGTTCTTTACAGAGACACGGAGACAGGCCTGTTTGAACCTCCTACATGTACAGTGTACACACACATACGTACACACAAGTATGCAATGCGACGTCACATACAGTGAGACAATGCAATCGCAGTGAGACAGGTCTTTAACTTAATAACTTTATAGTTTGTCTTCATGTTTCTTTCCCATCGTGCAATTGGAAAAAGACATCCTTACTAACCCTTCACCCCTTCTGTCAGTTTCTTCTTGACCTTGGTGTGTTTAGTTTCTGGTTGTGTCCATCATGCAGAGATGCCAGACAGACTCTTGCTTGTGCTAATGTGTCTGTGTTGTTATGGTGACGGTGTGTTCCTGGAGTCTAGCCCTCTGCCCTCACCTCTCGGACGCGTGGTCCAGCTGGTTGACGTCGTGAGGGGACAGCATGAACTCACTGACCCGGATCCTCTCCTGTCTCTTCACCGACACGGAGTAGTAGACGTAGGCCTTGCGCACCACGGTGAATCTATAGCACACATATAGCACATAAATTCACCAGTGATCACATCGAGTCTCATATCGAGTCCATTGAGTCTCTCCCCTCTGGCGTGAGGTTGCGGGCCATCAGGACCAAAACCTCACGCCACAAGGACAGCTTCTTCCCCACGGCAACTGGCCTCATTAACAAGACCCGGGACCCCCGCTGACTCCCACCCGCGATGGACACTATACTACACGTTATATTAACGTTTAACCCCACTGACTGCCACCCCCCATGGACACTACTGTGTTACATAAAGGCATATCTTTTCTTTAAATTGTACCTTTTTATTGCTTATTTGTAAAAAATATTATATACAGTACATTTAGAACTTTTTTCAAAACCCCTTTTTTTATATTCTGTTTAATGTCCAATGTTAGGCACCAATTTTACAAAAGCACATTCCTTGTTTGCAAAACCTAAGGCAATAAAACTGTTTCTGATTGTGATTCTGCTCATATGCATATGATATATATAGATATCAGACAATAAGTCAATAAATCAAAGCTGACACTTGTGTGGACAACTTAACTGTAACATGTAGTTTGTGTCACATTGTACATATGTGGGTCCTCCCAACCACAGACACAAGTAAACATAAACACATAAGGAACATATTTGTGGTCAGCGAGGAACCTTGGATGTAGAGCGATGCAGAGGAAGCCCCTCTCATCCCCAGCCCACGGGGAGGTGAGGACGGCCTGGGTGAGGTTGAGGAAGGGCCGGTCCACCCTGGAGCCGTTGGCCAGGTACACCCACACGTAGCCCAGCTGCTCGGCCACGAAGAACCGGTGGCTGCCGTCGTCGGCGTGGATCATGGCCACCGGGTTGCGGAGCCCGTTGGCCACTTCCTGCAGGCACAGCTCCAGGCAGCCCTCGGGGTCCTCGCGCACCGAGCCTAGGTTAGCGTTTAGCTCTGCGGTTGGCGGAGACACAGCAGGGACATGAATGAATGAATAGAGGAAGTTGGATCAGTTTGGTGATAAGATAAGATAAGAACTTTATTCATCCTGAAGGAAATTCTTTGTGATATATGTGGATGTAGGTT
>PIJE02000116.1:213119-235619 GCA_002895965.2 Coryphaenoides rupestris
CGTAGGGCAGAGAAGTCTAGAAGAACAAAGCCTGGCTGAGCAGAAGCAGCCAGACAAAACCCAGCCTGTCTTCCCTCTCAGCGGGAACATCCTGGTCTCTCTGAGAGGCCCTGGCCAGGAACACTTTAATCTCCATACTGAGCCTTTTTTAAGGATTTCATGAGAGACTGAACTTCCTTGCATACTTCCTGATTGAATCATGTGCGATGCATTCATCATCATACATGCATATAGCGTTCCAGCAGGGCAGATTCTATACCCTCTGGTATATAATGGTAATTTGTGTGGTGCGATTGTTACTGTTCAACCTCCCTTTCTATGGTAGAGGTCAGCTGGAATTGTTTGGAGGGAGAAACGCAAAACACTTTTCATGCATATTAAATTACAACCCATTTAGCAAATGTGTTTTTTAAGGAGATTATTAGATTGCCGGTGAATCGGGTTTTATAGAGGCTTTCAGCTGTATCCCTGGATGGTAGAATCCAGCAGCATTTGTCCTTTCCTTGCTTGTTGGTATCAACGATCAGACTAAGTGCATGCGATTAGTTAGGGCCGATCCACATAAATACCTACAATTCACACCTGCGGAATCTCTCTGTTTTAGGCTTAATTTATTCGATGACATCGTTTGACTCGACCCACTGCTCAGAATAGCCATGCTATTTTGGGTATCCCGTGCTGTGAAAAATAACATTAGGCCTAACTTCATCCAATACTCCATTCCACTGAATGTAGTCACCATGTTGTACTTTTAAAAAAAGGGGGTTAGGACAAATCCACGGTTTTGGGCCTGATCCAGTTTGGTACACGAGCCAACAGCTGAAAGCGGTGTCCATCTAATCACAAGTTCCGTTGCCCGGAGGCCCTCGGGTAGTAATTAAATGGAGTTGATTTAAGTTAAGGAAATAGAGGTTTGAAGTTTGCTTTGGAGTTGTGAATTACGACTGCACTTACGTTCTGACTTCTGGAGTTAGACTTTTCATGTCAGTTAGGTTGTTAGGTTATTTTATTTTACTGTATTCTTTGTATTGTATCGCGAGGTGGGGGAACAGGACTCGTCATCTCTCCAAAGTGGTCATACCAGGTCCTTCCCCTGGAACACCTGACCAGATCTGCACTTGAACTCCATGCTATGTCTGTTACCCTTCTGATCAAGCTCAACATTGCCGTGATCTACCGACCACCGGTCCTCTTGGCGACTTCTTCGACGAGATGGATGCCCTCCTCAGCTGTTTTCCTGAAGATGGCACCCCACTTGTCGTTCTGGGCGACTTCAACATCCAGCCAGAGAAGTTACAATCACCTGAATTCCTCAACTTCTTTGCCACATTCTGTTTGGCGCTCACTCCTTCTCCTTCCACCCACAGAGCCGGGAACCAACTTGACCTTGTCTTCACAAGGTCCTGCGCCACTTCGGCACTCTCTGTTGCGTTGCTTTCTCCCCCTACATTTTCTCTCAGCTGCCCGCAACTCTGTTCTATGAGCCCGCAGAGTTTCGGACAGCCAGGGAGGTGGAGGAGAGGCTCGTGCTGGTCTGGAGGTAAGTGGACAGAGTGAGTCGAAGGAGGAGGAGAGAGATAGAAGTCAGAAGTGGAGGACGCTTCCTCTACTCGACAAGAGGGAGATTGTTGGGGGGGAGGTAATGAGGAGAGGACAGTTGCAGAGAGAGTAGAGGGAGAGAGAGTTTTCAGGTTTCTACGGGAGGTGACGATGTGAGGCGTAGTGAGGTGGGAGATTTTAGGGGGGAGGGAGAAAGCAACAAAATGGTGGTCAGGACACAGGGAGGGGGGTAACAGAGTGCCGAAGTGGCGCAGGACCTTGTGAAGACAAGGTCAAGTTGGTTGTCCCGGCTCTGTGGGTGGAAGGAGAAGGAGTGAGCGCCAAACTGAATGTGGCAAAGAAGTTTGAGGAATTCAAGGTGATTGTAACTTCTCTGGCTGGATGTTGAAGTCACCCAGGAAACGACAAGTGGGGTGCCATCTTCAGGAAAACAGCTGAGGAGGGCAATCCATCTCGGTCCTAGGAAGATCGCCAAGAGGACCTGGTGGTCGGTAGATCACGGCAATGTTGAGCTTGATCGGAAGGGTTAACAGATACAGCATGGAGTTCAAGTGCAGATCTGGTCAGGGTGTTTCCAGGGGAAGGACCTGGTATGACCACTTTGGAGAGATGACGAGTCCTGTTCCCCCACCTTGCGATACAATACAAAGAATACAGTAAAAATAAAATAACCTAACAACCTAACTGGACATGAAAAGTCCTAACTCCAGAAGTCAGAACGTAAGTGCAGTCGTAATTCACAACCTCAAAGCAAACTTCAAACCTCTATTTCCTTAACTTAAATCAACTCCATTTAATTACTACCCGAGGGCCTCCGCGGCAACGGAACTTGGTGATTTAGATGGACACCGCTTTCAGCTGTTGGCTCGTGTACCAAACTGGATCAGGCCCCAAAACCCGTGGATTTGTCCTAACCCCCTTTTTTTAAAGTACAGACATGGTGACTACATTCAGTGGAATGGAGTATTGGATGAAGTTAGGCCCTAATGTCTATTTTTCAGCAGCACGGGATACCCGAAATAGCATGGCTATTCTGAGCAGTGGGTTCGAGTTCAAACGATCGTCATCGAATAAATTAAGCCTAAACACAGAGAGATTCCGCAGGTGTGAATTGTAGGTATTTATGTGGATCGGCCCTAACGTAATGCGCATGCACTTAGTCTGATCGGTATGATACCAACAAGCCAAGGGAAGGACAAATGCTGCTGGATTCTACCAGTCCAGGGATACCAGGCTTGAAAGCCTCTATAACCCGATTCCACCGGCAATACTAATAATCTCCTTTAAAAAAAACACATTTGGCTAAATGGGTTGCTAATTTAATATTGGCAATGATCCACAAGTGTTTTGCGTTTCTCCCTCCAAAACAATACCAGCTGACACTCCTACCATAGAAAGGGGAGGTTGGAACAGTAACAATCGACCACACAAATTAACCATTATATACCCAGAGGGTATAGAATCTGCCCTGCTGGAACGCTATCTGCATGTATTGATGATGAATGCATCGGCACATGATTCAATCAGGAAGTATGCAAGGAAGTTCAGTCTCCTCATGAAATCCTTAAAAAAGGCTCAAGTATGGAGATGAAAAGTGTCCTGGCCAGGGCCTCTCAGAGAGACCAGGATGTTCCCGCTGAGAGGGAAGACAGGCCTGGGTTTTGTCTGGCTGCTTCTGCTCAGCCAGGCTTTGTTCTTCTAGACTTCTCTGCCCTACGAACTGCACAAACCATACTATCATCAGCGTCACCAGTCAAACGAAGAAATACAGCTTTTTTGTCTGTTTTTCAGACTGTCTTGACCTATGACCCCAAACATGGCAGATACTGCACTCTACCTTTGTGTTGCTATGGCATGGCTCTATAGGCAATACAGTACAGCAGTACAACAGCAGAGCAGTAACTAGTGTTTCAATTCAGATATCTTTGTGTTTTATCAACATTATGATCATATGTACGTACATATAATGAACATATTTTAATTACTTCTATTTTAATTACTACTATTCTATTATTTTATTTGGATGTCTATATGTTTTAAATGTTTAGATTATGAGATTAAACAAAGATCAAGGTTTCAGGTTTTCAAACCGGACGTAATATTTGTTGGAATATCCACCTTAAGTTAAACCAAGTTTACGTATGTTACTCCATCATCATTATCATCTTCTACTTAACAGCTTCATCGCTGTCACTGTCATTGGTGATGTACATATACAATACCCAAAGAAATCTGCAGTATCTGATTGGGAAATTACACATAAATGATACTGGCACAGTCTCCTTTTTTTGTAGCTTCCGCAATTTGTATGCTTTCTTAATCTGAAAAAACCCCCAAAAAACAGAGAAAGATCCCAACACAGAAGTTCATTTTGACTCATAACTCAGTTTTGCCAAAAGTAGTTACTGCATAGTCCTCTCACAACCAACCCCCTTGAAAATCTGACTCTGCTGATATCTCTCTCACTACCTCCACCTCCTCTCATGTTTCACCTCTACTGTGTCAGCAGCCAAATCTGCCTTCTATCTTACAAAGATCAACTCTTCCTCCAACCCCAGGAAACCTTTTTCCATGTTCTCCTCCCTCCTCAACCCTCCCTCCCCTCCTCCTCCCTCCTCCCTCTCGGCTGATGACTTTGCCACCTACTTTACAAAGAAGGTGAAGGACATTACCTCCTCTTTCACCCCTGCTTCTTCCCTCACTCCCCCTTCACCCACCCCTACCAGCCTTACCTGCTTTAACCCCCTCTCCTCTGAAGAAGTCAACAGGCTTGTGACATACAACCATGCCACCACCTGCCCCCTTGACCCAATCCCATCCTCTCTTCTCCAAGACATCTCAGGCGACATCCTTCCCTTCCTCACCACCCTAACTAACACCTCCCTCACTTCAGGCCTGTTTCCGACTGCCTTCAAGACCGCCAGAATCAAGCCACTCCTTAAGAAACCCACCCTGGACACCACCGACGTCCGACACTACAGACCTGTGTCTCTCCTATCATTCCTCTCCAAAACCATAGAATGTGCTGTCTCCACCGAACTATCATCCTATCTCTCCGAGAACAACCTGCTCGACCCTCATCAGTCAGGCTTCAAAGCGGCGCACTCCACAGAGACGGCCCTGCTCACAGTATCAGAGTCCCTTCGCGACGCCAGAAGCTCTTCCCTCTCATCCGTGCTCATCCTCCTTGACCTGTCTGCCGCTTTCGACACAGTGAACCACCAGATTCTCCTCTCCACCCTGGCAGAGCTTGGCATCACTAGAACTGCGTTATCCTGGTTCACTTCCTACCTGACAGATCGCACTTATCAGGTCACATGGAATGGCTCCCTGTCCAGACCCTGCACCCTTGACACCGGAGTACCCCAAGGCTCAGTA
Organism: Coryphaenoides rupestris; assembly: GCA_002895965.2. Classification (NCBI taxonomy): domain Eukaryota; kingdom Metazoa; phylum Chordata; class Actinopteri; order Gadiformes; family Macrouridae; genus Coryphaenoides; species Coryphaenoides rupestris. The sequence continues at coordinate 218,058 of PIJE02000116.1, forward strand.
CTGGGACCCCTTCTGTTTTCTTTATACATTATATCTCTCGGCTCTGTAATCATATCCCACGGCTTCTCCTACCACTGCTATGCTGATGACACCCAACTGTTTCTTTCCTTCCCCCCCTCAGACACCCACATCGCAACATGCATCTCAAAATGCCTGGCCGACATCAGCAGATGGACGACCGCCAACCAACTTCTGCCAAACGACTGGTACCGCCTTCACTAAAAACAGCCAAACATCGCACTTCCAAGTCCCAACTCTTCACGGTTCTGGCTCCGCAGTGGTGGAATGAGCTCCCGGCTCATGTCAGGACGGCCGAGTCGCTCGCCAGCTTCCGCAAGAGACTCAAGACCCACCTGTTCAGAGTTCACCTGGACTCTACATAACCCCCCCCCCAGCACTAACCTGCGTGTTTATATGTCTTAACATTTATTAATGGCACTTAGCATTGTTGTTCGTTCTCAGATGTTGTAGCATGCTTAGAATTGCACGCCTGCCCAGCTACTTATGCAGGCAACTTGGCAATTATGAAACTCGTTCTATTCGTCTCGTAAATATGAATGCTCAAAAACAGCTCTATTCTTATCTTCAGGTACCACAGTGATATATTGCTGCCTCTCCTTCAACAAATGTACTCTTTGTAAGTCGCTTTGGATAAAAGCGTCTGCCAAATGCCCTAAATGTGAATGTAAATGTAAATGTTCTAACATGTTCAAAATAAAGCCTGCATCAATCAATCAATCAATGTTCTGTTTCTTTGCTGTCTTGCTCTTTTTTTAATCTCTTTTTAATGTCTTTCGTACCTCTGTCTTGAGGAGCAATGTGATACGCATCCTGTCTCCAGGCGACCGCGGGAAGTGGGTGTTTGTTTGGTTAGTTGACCTCCAGGATGATGGCAAGCCCTCTCCTGTCTCCCATCACTCACACACACACACACACACACACTCACACACACTCACATGCACGCATGCACATACTGTACATACACAGGCACACACACACATGCACAGGCACACACACACACATGCACACACACATGCACACACACCCACGCATGCACACTCACATATGCCCACACACATGCAAGCCTCTGCATGAACACACACACAAAGACACACACACACACACACACACACACACTCACACACTCACACTATCCCCTATATCGCGCCCCCCTGCTGTATCAGTGCCAGGGGGCTCCCAGAGAGAGGCTCCAACAGAGGTCCTCAGTGTGGTTGCTTTCTGCAGGATAAGTAGTCTGGGAGTGGGGAAACCTGACCACCTTTGAGGCCTCCTGATCCTCAAAGCGATGACTCTGAGTCTGCCGACCGCACTGGCCTCTCAGCCTTCCAAAACACACACACACACACACCCACACACATCTCACGGTGGGCAAGATGCATGTGAACTATACGCTGGCTAGACATTATGAACTGCCAGATGATTTTCGAGGGGTTTTTTCCATTTCTGATGACCTTTGCTAAATGTGATTGTACATAATGTCTCTTGGAGTCGACATTCTAGTGTATAGTGAGTTAATATAGTTAATTCGTTAATTAGTATTGGTGAGAGACACAGTGAGAGGCACAAAACCATAATACGATCGGATTTCCTTTGTAGAAGTAGAAAATACCAGCGGTTCTGTTAACGCTGGTCTAAAACGTGAACACGTTCTCAATTTCTTCCCCATTTCGTGTCAACAGTTTGAGATGGGAAATGACTTTCTTCCCTCTGCATTTGAATGTTTTTCAAGATAATCTCACGCAAACGGTTTACGACAAAACACTGTCATTTAAGACAGGATTCACCCTGAGCAGCCTGGAGAGAAGGCGAGCGCTCTGTAATTACTGCAACGTCAGGAGAGGCTGTATTTTAGAGCGGCGATGGTTGGTCCTCCTCAGCCCTGACAGAAAGGCTGTTATGTAACGCAGTCCATAATATGACTGGTATAAGTCACACACACACTTTGTTTTTCCACCCCTGATGGTTTTCCGGCATATTTACCGAGCAAACCTTATATTTAGTCCTGAATTACCGTGAATTGCTATAACTATGCGTTCTCCTCAGATTTTCTTTAATTGAGGCGTGATTGAGATGAAACGAAACACAGGGGGAAGGTAGGTGTGTGTTATCTGTGTGGACGACCATAGTCATCGCTGGCTGCTGTATTTTATAACCTTTATTTATCCAGGCAAGCAAGTAAGAACAAATTATTATATACAGAAGCAGCCTGACCAAAAAGCAAAGGCCTTGTGAGGGAAGGGGGAGGTGGGAGGCTGCAACAAAAACAAGGTTATGTACATACACACAAATAAAATACAAATTTACAATAGTATACAAGAAAAATTACAATAAATAAGGGAGAAAGAAGGAGAGGGAGAACCAGAGGGAGAGAGAGAGAAAAAGGGGGGAAGGAGGGAGGTAGGTGAGGGGTCTTAGGGGGAGGAGAGAAGGGGCTGAGGGCGATGCATGCGGTTGAGAGGCGATCAGCAGGTGCAACAGTCGGTTACGATCTGATGCAGATTTAGTTTAAAAGCAGTGAGCGATGTGAGAACAGTGAGTTTGAGGGTGTTTTGTAAGTGGAGAAAGGTGCATTAGTGACTGTAACAGTCTAATGATGTCCGGGATTACTGATGTCAATCAATGCCTGAAATATATCTTATTTAGATTTTGGATGTCTTGGCCTTCATCCATTTTTTCCATTTAATTTAACTTTTTTTCCATTTTCGCAAGTGTTATGTAAATCGGTCTGTCCAGCAGATGTAATTAAATATGAAAAAGAACTATACAAGGATGATTCTGGCATTATTTATCCTGGAGATATATTGGTAGGTCTAGGTAGGTTGGTGGCTCAGTAGGTAGGTATAGGCAGCTATAGGTAGGTAGGTAGCTAGGTCGTTAGAGGTACAGTAGGTATAGGTAGGTAGGTAGGTAGCTATAGGTTGGTTGGTATCGGTATAGGTAGCTATAGGTTGGTGGTATAGGTATAGGTAGGTAGGTAGGTATAGGTTGGTAGGTGGCTAGGTATGTCTAGGTGATTGATTGATTGATGATTGATTATTATTTGTACAGGTCCATGGTCATCAAAGCCTCTCCATCACCAACATGTTAATCATGCATATGAAAGGATCACATGACCATCCGGGCCGTCCTCTTACCTGACAGAGAAGGCTGCGTATGAACTTGCCACAGGTGGCGAAGCCAGAATAGTCAAAGAAGTCCATGATGGTGTAGAAGCGGATGGAGATCTCCTGGTCCTGCTCGAGGTCACAGCAGCCAAACTTGTTGTACTCCTTGCAGAAGACCAGGGACTGGCGAGGCTCGAAGGGGGGCTTGAAGTCCAGGCACTGGGGGTGACAGCTCCCGCTCCAGGGGTGGAGGAGGAGCATCGGCAGCAGCAGCAGGAGGAGGTGGTGGTAGAGGGGGAGAAGGTAGGAGAGGGAGGTGGGGAGCCGGGCCGGCCAGGGTACCACCGCCAGGGTGGATCTCGGGGTCATAGTGGGGGTCGTTTCAACGTGCTCGGTGAAGTTATACAGTTTGGTCCCAGGTTACTCAGACTACCTCAGCGTACAGTTAAATAACACAGTCATACATATATCTGTGTGATGGTCAAACCAACAGGAGATGTGTCACAGCAGAGTGGCGGAGAACAAAACGTTCACCCTCACAAGTCCTCGTCAAGTTTCAGTTTGGAGTCGCCAAAGAGCAGTCTGAGGTTTAAAGATCCCTTTTTTAAAAACGTGGTTTAAATTAGTTTAGGTTTATAATTCTACATTTACTTTGCTATAATTGTATTTTGTGTGTGTGTGTGTCAACAACAGCGTCACACCTGCCTGCACGTTGGTATAATAATCTTAGTCTTGTTCCATAATAACTCTCTCACACACACACACACACACACTTATTTAATCTGGCAAGGGGCCCACAGTCCTTTCTGTCTGGTGGTCCGGGCCTACGAGGCGGGCCTGCCTGCCTGTCCTCCAGTGTCCTCCTCTGCCTTCTCTCTCTCTCTCTCTCTCTCTCTCCTCTCTCTCTCTCTCTCTAACGCTGTCAAACCCCCCACCTAATCACGCCTAATCACGTTGAAGGGTAAGGTGGAACTGCCAACATCCTGGCAGGCTACTTCAGTCTGGGTGTCTGGTGGCACCCATATCCCATAAGTCCTGCTGGTGTGTGAAAATACACTTCCTGTCCACTGACACAGAGAGAGTCACGTTGTTAAAAAAAATGTAAATCTGGGATCACAAAGGAGTGAAGATGAACAGAGTGAAGCAAACTTTTTCTCATAATCTAGTTTGCAAAGTCCACTTTAAGAATAAATCCACTGAACGCCACTGGAAGAGGGAAGGAAAAAAAGAAAAGAAAACTCATTTAAAAATAAAGCCAGCAAAACAAAAATAGAAACTCCAGAGTGGAATATCCAGAGTGCAATCAAGTGAGAGCTTCTGGTTGCAGCTCCATGTCGAGGGAGAGCAGCGTTCCAACTCCACGCTTTGTTGCCGAGTCTCCTCTCTGCTCTGTTATCCTCAGACATGTGCCTGCTGGCTGCAGGAGACACACGCTGGCTGTTTAAAGAGAGGGAGGGAGGGAGGGAGGGAGAGAGAGAGGGAGAGAGAGAGAGAGAGGAAAAGGAAGAGAGAGGGGTTCTTTCATTGAGACAGCCAGCCACGCTGCAAGAGTTAGATCCCTCCCTCCTCGCGCCTCCTCACCTCCTCCTCCTCATCCTCCTCCTCCTCCTCTCTTCTCTTCTCTGGCCTCCCTTCTTCTTCTCCTTTGCTTCCACACTCCCTCACGGAGACGCATGCATTCCTCCCCGTAGCATGCGGTCTATATTACCCTGAAGTTGCAGCTTTCTCTCAGCTTCTCTTGCTCCTGCCTCCTCTTGTCCTCTAATACTCGTACCGCACGCATATTGAGCCTCTTTGTTGCGTGCGTGCGTGCGTGTGTGTGTGTGTGTGTGTGCAGACATTCAAAAGCCATCTGTGGCTCATTAAGTCATAGCCACCCTTCAAACACTCTCTGGACTCTGGATCACTCAGCATGACATACACACCCTCACACACACACACCACACACACACTTGAGCATGTGGTGATGACATGTCATCACATTACAGTGTCGTGGAGATGTTTGGATGAAAAGTGGATTGAATTACATTTGGGTAATTTAACGTGTCCTATCAATAAAGGTGAGAAAAGCACTGTTAGAGAAAGCTCACTGTTATATACTCTTTTTACAACTTTTTTAAATGTTTACATTTTTTTACTGATTGAGGGTTTGTAGCATTACAAGACGAACATCCAACAATTGAAAAACGGAAGTCGATTAAAGTCTGACGTTGGACCGCAGTAATATCATTTGAACTCCCAGATGTCTGGAGACAGCAAACTACTCTGGTCTGGTCTTCCTCTGTTTAGGAGTTGGCCACAACCACACAGAGACAATATAAACACATATTCCCCCCGCCTGTGTTGGAACCCAGCATGTAAAAAGTACAAGACATTACACACCGAGACAATGTGCTGGTGAGTCAGCCCTTACTGGAACGCTGACTCAGCTTTGTACGCACACACTCACACACTTCCTCCAATATGGAGTCCACATGCACACAGATGCGCAGACACGTACACAAATGCATGCACACACACACACACACACACACACACCACACACACACACACACACACACACAGGTGCCTTCACACAAGCATGCACACACACACACACACACACACACACACACACATGCCGACGGCGCACACACACACAGGTACCCTACACACACGCATGCACACACACATAGACACTCAGATTCACACACACACAAGCACGTCACACATACAAAGACACACACACATGCGCACGACACACACACACACACACACACACACACATGCACATATTCATAAACTGCAACCACCACACAATAGCAGACTCCACATGTGTGTGTTGACACTGACCCTGGGCAGAGGGACAGACCGTGTCTTCTGACGCACGGCGGGAATCAGGACTGGAAACAGTCAACACAATAACAAACACACATGCATGCTGTTGTTGGTACACATATGCATGCACAGGCACGTGCGTGTGGTGTGTGTGTGTGTGTGTGTGTTTGTATCCTATTTAGGCCAGGATGCTGTGCGTGTGTGTGTGCGTACATTTATCTTGGGAATCACTCGGAGCAGCGTACAATTAACTTGACATTTTTAACGTGTGTGTGTGTGTGTATTTCACTACTTCCATCGAAAACACGTCATCGTACACACACTCACCCACACACACATGCACACACATACAGGCAAGCTTCAAAGGACAGCCACAGCACGGACGCCCTCCTCACATCTCCGTCGGTCGCTGACCACGATGCTACTTGACCGTATATAGACGTCTGGTCGCCTGCTGCTTTGAACTAGCCTGGGAGGAAAAACAATAAAATAGTCAGCATGCTTAAGAGAGAGAGAGAGAGAGAGAGAGAGAGAGAGAGAGAGAGAGAGAGAGAGAGAGAGAGAGAGAGAGAGAGAAATAAAGAGACAGAGAGACAGACAGAGAGATATAGAGACAGAGAGTGACAGAGAGAGAGAGACTGGATCCTTTGGACTGGATCCGTAAGAGGTAGAAAGCTTGGAGTGTATCTTAGACTGGATAAGAAGAGAGAGAGAGAGAGAGAGAGACAGACAGGCAGACAGACAGACAGAGAGAGAGAGAGACAGAGACATAGAGAGAGATAGAGAGAGACACAGAGAGAGACATGTTATTGCTGAAGTTAGACTACACTTACTGTTTATCTACGGGTGAGGGACATCATGGTCTCCTGTTTGTTCTTGAGGAGAAGATACATGACACCGTCTCTAAGGTCAAGCTGTCTTTAGGGTCAAGATGTCTTTAAGGTCAAGATGTCTTTAAAGTCTTCTAAGATGTTCTGCTGTTGAACGTACGGTCACTAGATGAAGAGTAAAGTGAATTAAGAAGCTACTTCCTGGGAGGCTGATATATTGAATTTTCCCAATATTTTTTTCCAAGGTTCTTTAATTCCTTCCTGAGGTTTGCATTATTTTCTCTTTTTGGGAATGAATATTTGAGTGTGTGTGTGTGTGTGTTTATGCGTGCGTGCACGTTAAAGGTCAATTGGTACGTGTATTCATATTGAACCGTACAGTACGAGGCCCACGGTGCACAGCCCTGTATGCACTGCGGAGCGAACAATACATGAAACTTTATTGTCGCTCGTAAACCATCACATCATCGCAAGGTGCAGAATACACCTGCGATGCACCTGGACACCTCTCTGAGTGTCGTGTCCTCCAGGGGTTCATCAGATGTTTCGGGTCTTGCAACAGACACCCTGACCCAGGGGAACTTGCCAGGGCTGATCTGGTCCCCCTAGCTTGTCTCCAGATAGTGCTTCCTCCCCCACGACTCTCCTCTCCTGATCCAAAGCCACCTTGAGGCAAATTCAGCTGCCTCTGTGATCATCTGTGTGGCCCATGGCTTGTATGCTCCTGTGATGGCCATGAATGTTGTAGGACTCACAGAGGGACACCTGGCCAGTGCACCCTACCTCCATGGGCTCACACCTCACTCCTCGCCACCCGTCGGAGCAACACCGCTCCATCAGCTCAGCGGTATACTTATCTCTCTTCCCTCCCGTTGGCTTCCTCGATGCGTTCTTTCTGAGGAATGGTGTGTTCTAAGGGGAGGATCTTCTTCGAGGCTTCGGAGAACGGCACCGTGTCTGGCATCAATATTATGACATTTCCAACGTTTCCTCGGAACTCGCTTCCCCCGGTCAACCTTTGGCTCCCAGCATTGTGCTGTTGTGAGCAGGCCAGAGGAGGAGGAGAAGGAGGCGGAGGGAGAGGAGGAGGAGGTGCTGGAAGCTGCTGTTGACCTCTGGCCATGCTCTGATGATAGGGATGGTTTTCTTCTCTCGGCGTGTGCGCTTGCGGTGGTTGATTCCGCTGCAGCTGGTGTCAGCGATGACCTTGAGGTCCTGCTCATGATGCCAAAGGTAGCGCCGGCGTCCATGCTGGTGTCGCGACCTTCCCCCAGATGTGCAACAGAGAATGTCCAACAGCCTGGATGAAGAGTTTGATGCGGTGGGTCTCTTCTTTCCAAAGCTCCAGCCATGGGACTGATGCTTCCACCTCCTGCTGGATCACGGTCCTCCTATCCTTCCCGTTTTGTCTTGCAGCATGGTTTGGGGCTACTACCAAGGACAGCCCTTCCACACGTCACCGTGCCCACCACCAGCGTGCCGTGTCTCAGCCTCTCAGACTCGGTGCATGGCAGGAGCTATTGCCACACTCCACCTAAAGTGGCTTTTCAGGGGCTCCTCCAACACAAGACACAGGAAGAGGATGTTGATGAACCGGTTTATTGCAGACTTTGTCGGAGTTTGTGGATGGAGCAGGTGGTACAAGCTTGAGTGTGTGTGTGTGTGTGTGTGTGTGTGTGTGTGTGTGTGTGTGTGTGTGTGTGTGTGTGTGTGTGTGTGTGTGTGTGTGTGTGTGTGTGTGTGTGTGTGTGTGTGTGTGTGATTAGTCAATGTACCACAGGTGTGCAGCCCCACCCACCCAGCCCCAGACTCAGGGTCAGGTGAGGCTGCTTAAACCAGCCACCAACCACACACATTCCACAATGTGTTTAAATGACGATCTTATAAAGCAGCCACTACTGTTATGTTTATATTCCCCATGGTCTGCTGGAAGCCAATATTAATGTTGTACATAACATACTATTAAAAATGTTCAGGGCATTTATTTTTGTCACTACACAAAACCTGTTCCGGAGTGCACTGGAACCGGTGACACCAACAAACTGTATTGTACACGAACCGTGAACTTTGTGAAGTGTGTGAACTGTGGTGTGTGTGTGTGGTTGTGGTGTGTGCTGTGCGTGCAATGTTGGTGCGGCGTGCGTCGTGTGGTGTGGCTGCCACCTGTGTTGTGTGTGTGTGTGTGTGTGTGTGTGTGTGGTGGTTGTGTGGTGTGCTGTGTGTGCGCCCGAGTGTGTGCACCTGTGTGTGTGGTGTGTGTGTGGTGTGTGTATGTCGTGCATGTGTTTGGTGTGTGGTTGTGTGCACGCGCCGTGTGGTGTGGGTGCATGTGTGGTGGTGTGTGTGTGTTGTGTGCGTACGCTATGTGTTCTGCGTGCTGCGTGTGTGTGTGTGGTGTGTGAACAATGTAAACATACCTCTCTTCTCCCTCAAGACATCTGCCTGGCAGGAGGGCAGATGGTATCAAACATGAGTCCAGGACCGCCTTAAGTACTGACCTACAAACCTCACCGATGCCTCGTTGTTCTCACATGGATAACGACAACTACCTAACCCTCACCCTATTATAATATTACAGTAGATAGTAAGTAATTAGTAGCCATACTTTTAGCAAAAATAAGCATTACTATGAAAACAGTGTACCAGAGATCTAAGGAGTTGGAAGAGAACACGTACAACCATGTTGTAATCTGTCCATCAATGAAAATGATTTGTGATTATAGTTATATAATTATAATATACACTGGTTATAGTGTTCTAAACTGTTATAAAAGTTATCATCTATTCTTGTCTGTAAAGCTACGATGATAAGTACACTGCTAGGTAGTGGAAACTGTTCTCTCTAATGTCTTAATGACAAAGAGAGAAAGGCTTTGCCGCTGCTCCGTTTTGAAGTACATTGTGATTTTCTCATCGTTCTATTTCAACAAACGGCGGTGTCAGCTGGTTAATGCTTGACTGGGTGGATTAGCATGATGTAACTTTGGTTGAACGGATGACATGAATGTCTTAATTAGTTCTCTGGGAAACATTTGAGAGCCGGACCCGGAGAGGAGGATTCTGCAGAGCACCGTTTAGCCATGAGGGCCTGTCCTCATTACAAATGGGTTGTGTAGTTAGCTCAGAACCTGTCACCATTCATCTGTCTACCTCGGTGGAGGAGGTGGCCACTCAGCGTGATGCATGTTGTTGTTATTGGAGATTTAGAACGAGCCTGGAATGACTTTTCAGTATTCATTTGTAGTCAATTATCATTTAAAAAAGAATTGAGAGTTAACCCCCTACGCCCTCGCCCCTCCCCACGCCGCCCCCCCCACTAGTGGTTGTGCACTTCTTGGGCGGAAAACCAGCAGATAAATTTACATTCCTGGGTATTTATTGAAATGTTTTACTGGAAAGAAACATTTTGGTGTGTGTGTGTGTGTGTGTGTGTGTTGGGGTGTGGTGTTGGGTGTGTGGTGTAAGTTTGTGTTGTGTGTGTGTTGTGTGGTTGTGTGTGGGTTGGTGTGTGTGTGTGTGTGCACTCTTGGGGAAAAACCGAGCAGCATAATTTTACATTCTGGGTATTTATTGACATTTTTTACTGGAAGAAACATTTTAAAGCTGATAAGGTATATGGAAGAGCAACAAATACAGTTATTAAACAGTCAAATAAAAGATTAAAGATGAGGAAAAAGCAAAAGAATTAAAATAAGCCACAAAAAGTTTTAAAATGGCGGTCAAGAGTACCATAACGGTTACAGTTGAGACCAAGAGTAATTTTAAAGACGGAAGAAATAAGCTCCAAATAATTGGAGAAAAATTTTCCAAAAATAGTTAATAATGCTTAAAAAAATGTTCTTTTCAAATATGTAAAGAACATATCATAACATCTATGTTTGTAAGTTGTATATCTTAAGTGCTGTATTTGTAGGAGCCTGGAGTTCTATAATTTATCACTTGCTTAGAAAACAACATGAGAAGCAGGAAAGTAGATGATGCATATTCGCCATGCGTGTAAAGTGAGCTGATTTGGACTGAGATGCTATGAAAATATAATTAAGAGAGCCCATCCCTGTAGACCAGCGGTGTCAAACTCATTTGAGGTTGAGGGCTGTAACAGACCAAGTCCGACTCGGAGGGGGCCGGACTAACAAAAAAACACTTTTGATCTGATTAAAGATGTCTTCTCTGTGCACTAAACAGCTTCTACCTTTACAAAATTAGGCTAGGATCGGACATATTTAGGCAATAACTTTATAATATTTCCAGTTCCCCAATGGCTCAGCCCACGGGCCGCATCTGGCCCCCGGGCCGCATGTTTGACACCCCCGCTGTAGACAAAAGCAACTCCAGGTCCAGTGAATCATTCAACATGAAGGTTAGATCTAAACTATTCACTGAAAAGTGTAATATAATTAATAGGCATATTTAACTGATTGTATAGTATATGTAGTGGCTATTCTCGAAAAATTCTTATTTTGATTAGATTTTGGTAGTTTATGCTTTTTTTATTTTCAGTTATTTTCAAATGATCTAACATTTCCCACTTTACAGTGACCACACTGCCCCCTTCAGGAAACATGACTAACTGCACCATTGTAATTGACTAAATCGAAAGTGAAAGTCCTTTTCATTCTTTCCTTTCATTTAGTCAATCATGTATTAATTGATTAATGAATTAATTCCTTCTTAAGGTTGCTGAATGTCTGTTTCTAACATCCATCTTTGCCTGCCGTCCTCCGTTATATATATATACTTAATTGACTAAAAGAAAGAAAGAAAAGCCTATGAACAATTATAATAAGGAATGTCTGCATTCACATAATGAAAATGTGATATCAATTCACTATTAGCCGTCTCTTCATTCATGTGATATAACGAAAACAAAAAGGAACATAAATCATAAAACATACCTAGAAATGGATAATATCTGTTGTTTTGGCTGGTCGGGGTCTGGAGGCAGGGTCCGGAGGGGGGGTCTGGAGGTGGGCTCTGGAGGGGTGTCTTGGAGGGGGGGAGTGGGGTCTGGAGGTGGGATCTGGAAGAGGGGTCTGGAGGCGGGGTTTGGAGGAGGTGTCTGGAGGAGGGGTCTGGAGGTGGATGTCTGGAGGGGGCGTCTGGAGCAGTGTTCCTCCGCAGCCTTCTCCTTCTGCATGCGTTCGGGACCACACAACATGATCCTTCCCTGCTGGAACAGTCCTAGTGTTCACGATGTGCTATTTTAATCCAGGAAACATAGAAAATAACAAACAAAATCCATTGTCCGCTGGGCGATGGATGGCTTGAGGCTAATCCAGGCTTAATCCAGAGAGACATCCGTTAAAACACAGCCCAACACATGACAGGTCTTCTTCATGAAGTCGATTGTGCTGACTGGTTGTACCTGTCCTCCCCTCTCAGCTGTGTGACTAAAGGACCAAGTGTCCAGGTAAACTATGTGTCCAGGTAAATGTCCTGGTAAACTACATGTCCAGGTAAACTATGTGTCCAGGTAAACTATGTGTCCAGGTAAACTACGTGTCCAGGTAAACAGCATGTCCAGGTAAATGTGTCCAGGTAAACTACGTGTCCAGGTAAACTATGTGTCCAGGTAAACTATGTGTCCTGGTAAATGTCCAGATAAACGTGTCCAGTTAAACCGCGTGTCCAGGTAAACCGCGTGTCCAGGTAAACTACGTGTCCAGGTAAACCGCGTGTCCAGGTGAACTGCATGTCCAGGTAAATGTCCAGATAAACGTGTCCAGGTAAACTACGTATCCAGTTAAACCGTGTGTCCAGGTAAACTGGGTGTCCAGGGTCCGACGAGGACGTTGAGCCTTCTGGGTGGTGGACAGTGGGTCCTTCATGAATTTTGTGTGTATATGTGTGTGTGTGTGTGTGCGTGCAGGTGTGTGTGTACACACAAGTGTGTGTGTGTGTGTGTGTGTGTGTGTGTGTGTTTGTGTGCACTTGCACGTGCAGCATGCTTGTGTACATGCCTCTAGCTGTTCATTTCAGTTCATTGGCAAACATAACGTAACATGACAGATATGAGATACGTTTGTTTAGCTTTTCTCATTTGTGTGATTTCAAAGTTACGTATTCAGGACTCATTGCATACAAAGCAACCAACCTCTTCTACCCAAAATAGAAGCCTATCAAATTTAACATAATGATTAACTAGCTGAAGACACAAAACTTTATGTGATGAAGCTCCCACCAAGGTAAATGGTTTTGATAAAAGAAGAAAACAGTTTGAAAACTAATGTGAAGAGTCATCTAAACATACAAACAAACAACACATTGAAATAATTCGATTCAATGATATCACAGCTTCCCGTTCAGGAGGTGTCTTCCTCAACGGGAAGTGGCACCGTACACGACACCGCAGCAAAGCACTTGTTTCCTAGTGTGTCATCCTCTGCTCATATCTGCCTCACCTCCCCTCCATCTGTTGTTCTCTCCTTATTATGCTTGTACCTCCTCTTCTGCTTAACATCATCACTCTCTCCCTTTCTTACACCTATATTCTCTCTCTCGCTCTGTCTTTCTCTCTCTCTCTCGCTCTCTCCCTTTCCCCCCCTCCTCTCTTTCTCTCTCTCTCTCTTGGCTTTCTGCTCCAATTGTCTTGCATCTCTAAGGAGTCTCTTTGTCTCTGCATATATACTGTATATATATTCAGCTTTTTTTGTCTGATGTTAGAAAATCCTCTTCTCATCTCCTCCTTTTTGTTTTCCTCGTGTCCTCACTTTCTAACTCATCTCCTTCTCCCCCTCCTCCCCCCTCTTCCTCTTCCTCCTCCTCCTCCTCCTCCTCCTCCTCCACTATTGTCTTTATATTGCATCAAATTCCTCCAAGTCGAGGCTCCTCCAACTCGTTTTCTCCCTGTTTCGTTTTAATCTCTTCTTTCCTGTGACTCACTTTTTTCTATTTCTTCCCTTCTTCTCCTGGTGTTCCTCGCTACTCCTGCTTTGTGTCCTCATGGCTGCTAACGCTAGCTCTTGTCACTGCTCTCCTGTGACACCGACATCTAGTTAAATACTGACTCCTCAACTGTGGAACGGCAATACTCTCTGACTGCAGTAATGACCCTGGAGGGCAGGTCTCTCTGTGGGAGAGAGGAGGAGAGGAGGAGAGGAGGAGGAGACAGGGAGAGGAGGAGAGCAGGAGAGGAGGAGACAGTAAGAGGGGGAGATGGGGAGAAGACAGGGAGAGGAGGAGAGGGGGAGAGAAGGAGAGGAGGAGATGGGAGAGGAGGAGGAGACGGGGACATGATGAGAGAAGGAGAGGAGGAGACATGGAGAGGAGGAGATGGGAGAGGAGGAGGAGATGGGAGAGGAGGAGGAGAAGGAAGAGGGGGAGAGGGAGGGGGAGAGGAGGAGAGAGGAGAGAGGGAGAGGAGGAGGAGGAGACAGGGAGGGAGGAGGGGGGAGGAGGAGAGAGAGGAGAGGGGGAGAAGGAAGAGGAGGAGTGGGGGAGAGGGGGAGGAGACAGGGAGAGAGGGAGAGAGGGAGAGGAGGAGAGAGGGAGAGGAGGAGAGAAGAGAGAGAGGAGGAGAGGAAGAGAGAAGGAGAGGAGGAGAAGAGGAGGGGGAGAGAGAGAGGAGGAGAAGAGGAGAGGAGGAGGAGAGGAGAGAGGAGGAGAGGAGAGAGAGAGGAGAGGAGAGGAGAGGAGAAGGGAGGAGGAGAGAGGAGAGGAAGGAGAGGAGGAGAGAGAGGAGGAGGGGAAGGAGAGGAGGGTGAGGGAGAGGAGGAGAGGGGAAGAGGAGGGAGAGGAGTGAGAACAGGCACGATGATTTAGGGATTTAGGAGTAGAGAGGGAGAAAGACTCTCATTATAAAGCAGAGGGCTGACGGGAGGGGGGGGGGAGAGGGGGGGTGATCCAGTTCATACAGGCTAGTGGAGCTGGTGAGAGTTATACCTCTGCCTTCACATTCAGACACACACACACGCACACACACACACACACACACACACACACACACACACACACACACACACACACACACGCACATAGTAAACTTCAAACTGAAGCTGTTTCCCACTTCTTCCCTGTGTAAACAAAATTAGGGCTGTCCATCATGATAAATATAGTACAGTATATATATGTGTAGCTATTAATGGGGTGTCAGCAGCAACAGTGTCCACTCCGCTGTGTATCCCTGCTCTGCACATGACAAGACTCTATGCTATGCTATGCTATGCTATGCTATGCTAATGTTGGATTCCACAGAGAAGAAAACACCTCAACATCTTCTGTCTGTACACACTTGCTGTGCTTCTCAGATTCGTCTCAACTGAAATCATCATAAACGTGTTTATCAAGGAGTCATTTCAAGGATAAAACGTATAGTATAGTCGTGGTTGGACACGGTACACCGTCATCTTTGTTGTGGGGGCAGGGGTCGTGTGTCTTGTCCAAGGTTTCGAGGAAATACAGGAAATACAATATGGCCACTCTGCTGACGACCGGATCCACCACAAGCCACCGACTGTGGCAACAGCCCCAGCTACAGAAGACCTCACTGGAGGATCACACCGTCGTGATCTGCTCCGTAATCCTTCCGGCTGAACTCGGCTGACATCTGTGACGGCGCGGTGGACCCCCGGGGTCCTGGAACGGGTTTTATGTAAGCCCACACACACATGGGCTGACCGGCGTTGCATAACCAACACGGACCACCGCTGGTCACCATGGCGACACTTTGAGGTTGACGGTGATGACGGGACGATGCAATTCCTCTTTCTCTATTTCTTGTGTTTAATTCCATTGAGCAAAGTGGGCAGATTGAGGCGTTGGAGGTCCTGCTGGGAGCGTTGCTCATTAGGGTGAGTATAGTTCAGTCTGGCCGCGTTAGGCCCTCAGAAAACGAGTCCTGCTGTTGCTGCTGCTGCTGCGGTGGCCGGGTTTGTCCGTCGGACCGTGAAAGGATTCTCGTATTATTTGGAACGCACTTCATTGATCTTCCTCAAAATGTAAATCTACTCCCCATCTGCAGGAACAAAAAGGCGACTCGAGTGACGAGATGTTTCGTGACATGCTCATCATTGGTTTAAACTAAACACGCAAAAACGAAATGTCAAAATCGGAGCTTTTCCGAAAATCTGATCCACGCTAAAAGGCTCAAAGCCTCAAAGCCGACATAATCATTTGGTTAGGAACAGAATGTCCCACGTGTATGTTTTCCTAATCTGTCGGTTGGGTGATTCCATGTATGTGTGCTCCGTTGTGTCTTTGGTGTTGATGTCGAGCAGCATGCTTGCTTCATCACGCCATGATGTGTCTGACATCAGGTGTGAAGAAGGCTTCGGTTGCGTGTCATCGTAATTCAGAGCAGGTCATGCGGCGTGCTTCATACGAAAACCCTCGCTGTAGGCTCTGTCACATGACACACACACACGCACACCCACACACACACACACACACTCGCTTGAAAATCCTCCGAACTCCCAACTCCATATATTTTTATACATCACGATGTTCTCCTCCGTCGTCGCTCTCCATCCTCCTCCTCCACCACCCCCAGTCTCTCTCTCCCCATCTCTCCCTCCACCCACACACCGGCGCGTCCTCCCGGCTAGAAGGCACAGGCGCACACCACGGCCACCACCACGATGTTGCCGATGGTGGCCAGCACGGCCACCCACAGCCAGATGGTGTCGCTGGACATCTTGCCGTCGTCCTCGGCCTCCGGGGGCCGCGAGCCGGCCGCGGCGTTCAGGTTGGAGGTGGACGTCTGCAGTGACGCGTTGCCGTTGTACGGGGAGTCCATGTAGGCCCCGCTCACGGCTGGGAAGTGCTGGAAGACAGAGGAAGAAGGAGGGCGGGAAAGTACAGAATAGTTTGAGGGAAATTCAGACAAAAGACTTGACTGAGGAGTGGTTTGCATTTGACCATTTTGAGGGTGTAGATTTGCCTTCTATGGAGATCACCGTTCTTTGTAACCCGCAACAGAAACAGGGTTTCCTCACACTAGTGTAGGGCCAAAACTCTTCTATCGTTCATCATGTTTTCATCAAATATAACTGGCAAACAGGATGTCGCTGAATAATATCACAATCCATATCAGAACGTAATTCCCGGGTGAAAATCAGCTCATGCTACAGCTGCTCCCAAAACGGCAACAGACTGCGTATGCGGTCACTTCAGATAATATGGAGGCCATTGCATGAAGTTAACTGAAGTTCAACTTTTGTCGCACCCCCTTGTCCGCACGCGAGCCGTCCAATAATCCTTTGCACCGCGCGATATGGGCGTTGCCAATCGGGCAACGTTGCGTCTGGTGGGGCCGGGCCGTGAGCTGCTTCACAAACAGACAGTCATGGCTTCCGCTTGAATATGATTCCGTTAGTTTGTGGGAGTGTGTGTTTGGTGACTGGCTGGCTGGCTTAATTGGCCTCACCTGACCCAGTTACAGTCTGTGGTGGGGGGGTGGGGCTACAAACCTGTGGTGCATTGGCTAATCAGTGCACTACAGGTTAAGTCAGCCATCAGTACACACACTCAGGAGAGTGCTAGCGTGCTAGAAGGTGTACCGTGTCATCTGTCCACATCATGTCATGTCTTCATTCTTTACAATAAGCCAGACTTTTCAACACCACTACCTGCCTGTGTTCTTGGAGGAGCCCCGCAGAAGCCACATAATGTGGCATTGTGGCAGGAGACTCTGCTACATTGGCTGCTAGTATATATAGGTCTACTATATATATACAATGTATACATCTTGTATTGGGTTGGTTTTCATTTGATTGTAGCAGATGTTGATTCTACACAAACACATCAGATGTATTTCAACATTTGGCCCTTTTGTATGGCGAGTTCTTGGTCGC
>PIJE02000116.1:240619-248119 GCA_002895965.2 Coryphaenoides rupestris
AAAAAAAAAAAAAAAAAAAAAAAAAAAAAAAACTGCAAAAAAAAACACAAAAAAAAAAAAAAAAAAAAAAAAAAAAAAAAAAAAAAAAAAAAAAAAAAAAAAAAAAAAAAAAAAAAAAAAAATAAAAAAAAAAGAGAAAAAAAAAAAAAATAAAAAAAAAAAAAAAAAAAAAAGAAAAGTAGAGCACACGTGTTCTATTATTATTATTATTATTATTATTTGTTGTTGATGAGAGTTGATTATTTTTAAGTAGGACGTGACATATGAATGTAGTTGTTTGCGGTGCGGTGAACTTTACCTAACTTAATGATCTGTACGTACGGGTTATTCCTGTATATAATAAGACATATCTAGTTCAACCTCTATTCTTGTGAGATGATGAACCATGTGTTCCCCTGGGTGATACAAATAATAACATAATAATAATAATAATAATAATAATCTCTCTTTGTGGGACATATGCATTGGTTGCCTATAGCACATTGTGTAGCTTTCCGTCATTTCAGATTCAGCCTTGTGTGCGTGTTCACGTTCGGTATTCTTGTAAAGAAAGATGTTTTTTCGGTCATAGTAAGATTAGCTCCTGTCTACTAAATCTTCCAAGTGTAGTAAAAGTGTTTTTAATAAATGATGCACTTTAAGTGGCTACGCAGTGTGAGTGCTTTAGGCTCTTCTCATAAATGATGCTTCCGTCTCTCAGTGCTGAAATATTCTAGGATCTTTTTCACACAGAAAAATCAAACGCGCACAGAAATAGTAGTCGAGACCGATGACACAATGGACAAAGCCACACCTGTCAGGAACGTGATCACTGGGTCCCTCGGAGTTTCAATACATACACAATGCAGACGGGAAAACACGTGACCTCCCCTGTGGTGCAATGCAAAACCACCCATGGCGAATCAAATGAGATTGAGAGCTTGTTCCGCGCAAATCCAATTGTAAGGCAATCTGTGCTCCAACCAAAACCCAGTAAGTATCTCTCCAAATTACCCCTTGTTGTCCACATAGCCTGCTTGGGAATGCTTCCCTGTTATAAATAGTAAACAAGGCCAGGGGTGTGTATGCGTTGGCAGGCATGTGGGGTCAAACCCGGCCAGTGGGAGTGTATTTCTGAAACCCCGGTTCTGTGGTGGGCGGGTGAAAGTGCGGCGAACACAAGATGGCATTAAAACAGGAAACCCTGAGGTGGCAGACAGAACATTCATCCAGGCAGACAAGCCGCAGGGGGGAGGGAGAGAGAGAGAGAGAGAGAGAGAGAGAGAGAGAGAGAGAGAGAGAGAGAGAGAGAGAGACACAAAGTAGAGATGGTTTGGTTTAATTTTTGATCTTCATTTCTTCTAACCCTGCGTATTACTATCCATGTTAGACGGCCCTAAAAAGTCGGATGAATCATTCTTAGACATGGCTAAAAGTAATTCTTTCTAACTACCCCATTTTCTGTCAACGCGATAACAATGATCTGTTACCGAGAGCAGAAGGACTCTACGGTGTTTCTACTGCGCTATAGCAGCAGTATTTCTATACTTGTAGTCATCTCCAGTAATTCTACTTGCACTTTGTCATCTCCAGTGTACTGTACTTGTACTGCATCACTGCTACAGTGCTACTACTTGTACTGTGTCACCCTAGTACTTCTACTCGTACTGTGTTACTCTACAGTCCTTTTGTCTTTTAGTGTTTCTGAGACTGGATGACATTGAGGAAAAAGTCTGGCTAAGCACAAGTCAAAGTCAGGAGAGCAATGAGATGTCAGAGGTCCCAGGACTCAGGACTCCCCGCCTCCTGTGTGTGTGTGTGTGTGTGTGTGTGTGTGTGTGTGTGTGTGTGTGTGTGTGTGTGTGTGTGTGTGTGTGTGACTGGCACATTGTGTGCAGTGAAAAATATCTCAAGCCCTCTGAATTCTCAGGTGGAATTATTAGTTCTGTGTATGTATGTGTGTTATGTATACATGTATGTATTTGTGTATAGTCCCTGTGTGTGTGTGTGTGTGTGTGTGTGTGTGTGTGGGGATTTAACTCGTGGATGCTCGTCGATGCATCGATTGCAGTGTGATGATCTCAAGGTGATGATCCGAAACAAATCAACCACATTGACTTACATTGATTTCACACTTTAGACGTGTTGATTTAAAATGTTAAAATGTTGTGTGTTTGTATATGTAAACGGTTGTATCTGTAAACTTGTACAAAGCCATACTCATATAAGATATGATGGGCTGGATCCTCTGCTTTGTGTCTCTGAGCCTTAATGGAAGCCCTTGAAGGACATACTTGTCCAGCTGAGACAAACATTTAAAATAATTTTCCATCTGATTACTTTCACTCCCCCCCCACCCCACCCCCCACCCCCAGGCCCCCTCTTTCTCACACTCTCTTGTTTCTCGCTTTCTTTGCCTGGATGTGTGAAATGTGTGGCAAATCAGGTATACTAGCATGCAAGTGTGTACCTGTGTACTGTGTGTGTGTGTGTCTGGATCAACAAGCATATTAATGTTATGCTAATATTAGCAGTCGTCGGAAGTCTGCTCCGAGGCACTGGCTTCCTCATTCCCTCCGTGACTCATCTGTTTTGATTACTCTTACTTCATCTCTCTTTCTCTCTCTCTTTCTATTCCTCGTTTTGTGCTCTCTCTCTCCCTCTCTCTCTCTCTCTCTCTCTCTCTCTCTCTCTCTCCTCTCTCTCTCTCTCTCTCTCTCTCTCTCTCTCTTCCACTGTACCACTCTGCATTATTTCATCCATTTATGCATCCGCCTGTGTATCCCTCTATAGCCATACATCCAGCGGCCACCCCTCTCTGACCTGCTCTACTCCCACTAGCAGCGGCAGCAGCAGCAGCGCTAGTGTGTTAGCTAGTGGGCTAACTCTGCCGTGTGTGTGTGTGTGTGTGTGTGTGTGTGTATCATTTGAGTCGGCTTCTGGATAATGCGCCTCTGCCTCTCACGGCGCTGAAGCACAACGTGTCCCGCTAATGGACACCCATGTGACCTAATGTAGCGCAGAGCGTCTGTTAGCTGGAGACCGTGTGCAGCCGCCGCCGCCGCCGCCGCGATGGCGCGCAATGATGCGCGCCGACACACAACACACACACACACACACACACACACACACACACACACACAACATATACACACTTGCATGCTAGTATACCTGATTTGCCACACATTTCACACATCCAGGCAAAGAAAGCGAGAAACAAGAGAGTGTGAGAAAGAGGGGGCCTGGGGGTGGGGGGT
Source organism: Coryphaenoides rupestris (assembly GCA_002895965.2). Lineage (NCBI taxonomy): Eukaryota > Metazoa > Chordata > Actinopteri > Gadiformes > Macrouridae > Coryphaenoides > Coryphaenoides rupestris. Next base: position 243,856 of record PIJE02000116.1, read on the forward strand.
GGGGTGGGGGGGGAGTGAAAGTAATCAGATGGAAAATAATTTTAAATGTTTGTCTCAGCTGGACAAGTATGTCCTTCAAGGGCTTCCATTAAGGCTCAGAGACACAAAGCAGAGGATCCAGCCCATCATATCTTATATGAGTATGGCTTTGTACAAGTTTACAGATACAAACACACAACATTTTACATTTTAAATCAACACGTCTAAAGTGTGAAATCAATGTAAGTCAATGTGGTTGATTTGTTTCGGATCATCACTTTGAGATCATCACACTGCAATCGATGCATCGACGAGCATCCACACGTTAAATCCCCCCAACACACACACACACACACACACACACACACACACAGGGAGTATACACAAATACATACATGTATACATAACACACATACATACACAGAACATAATTCCGCCTGAGAATTCAGAGGGCTTGAGATATTTTTTCACTGTACACAATGTGCCAGTCACACACACACACACACACACACACACACACACACACACACACACACACACACGGAGGCGGGGAGTCCTGAGTCCTGGGACCTCTGACATCTCATTGCTCTCCTGACTTTGACTTGTGCTTAGCCAGACTTTTTCCTCAATGTCATCCCGTCTCAGAAACACTAAAAGACAAAAGGACTGTAGAGTAACACAGTACGAGTAGAAGTACTAGGGTGACACAGTACAAGTAGTAGCACTGTAGCAGTGATGCAGTACAAGTACAGTACATTGGCGATGACAAAGTGCAAGTAGAATTACTGGAGATGACTACAAGTATAGAAATACTGCTGCTATAGCGCAGTAGAAACACGTAGAGTCCTTCTGCTCTCGGTAACAGATCATTGTTATCGCGTTGACAGAAAATGGGGTAGTTAGGAAGAATTACTTTCAGCCATGTATAAGAATGATTCATCCGACTTTTTAGGGCCGTCTAACATGGATAGTAATACGCAGGGTTAGAAGAAATGAAGATCAAAAATTAAACCAAACCATCTCTACTTTGTGTCTCTCTCTCTCTCTCTCTCTGTCTCTCTCTCTCTCTCTCTCCCCTCCCCCCTGCGGCTTGTCTGCCTGGATGAATGTTCTGTCTGCCACCTCAGGGTTTCCTGTTTTAATGCCATCTTGTGTTCGCCGCACTTTCACCCGCCCACCACAGAACCGGGGTTTCAGAAATACACTCCACTGGCCGGGTTTGACCCCACATGCCTGCCAACACACACACCCCTGGCCTTGTTTACTATTTATAACAGGGAAGCATTCCCAAAGCAGGCTATGTGGACAACAAGGGGTAATTTGGAGAGATACTTACTGGGTTTCGGGTTGGAGCACAGATTGCCTTACGGAATCTGTGCTTGTTCCTTACGCGCGGAACAAGCTCTAAATCTCATTTGATTCGCCGTGGGTGGTTTTGCATTGCACCACAGGGGAGGTCACGTGTTTTCCGTTTGTATTGTGTATGTATTGAAACTCCGAGGAACCCAGTGATCACGTTCCTGACAGGTGTGGCTTTATCCATTGTTTCGTCGGTCTCGACTACCATTTCTGTGCGCGTTTGATTTTTCTGTGTGAAAAAGATCCTAGAATATTTCAGCACTGAGAGATGGAAGCATCATTTATGAGAAGAGCCTAAAGCACTCACACTGCGTAGCCACTTAAAGTGCATCATTTATTAAAAACACTTTTACTACACTTGGAAGATTTAGTGGACAGGAGCTAATCTTACTATGACCAAAAAAACGTCTTTCTTTACAAGAATACCGAACGCGAACAACACGCACACACACAAGGCTGAATCTGAAATGACGGAAAGCTACACAATGTGCTATAGGCAACCAATGCATATGTCCCACAAAGAGAGATTATTATTATTATTATTATTATTATTATTTGTATCACCCAGGGGAACACATGGTTCATCATCTCACAAGAATAGAGGTTGAACTAGATATGTCTTATTATATACAGGAATAACCCGTACGTACAGATCATTAAGTTAGGTAAAGTTCACCGCACCGCAAACAACTACATTCATATGTCACGTCCTACTTAAAAATAATCAACTCTCATCAACAACAAATAATAATAATAATAATAATAATAGAACACGTGTGCTCTACTTTTCCATCGTAACCAGTTCTGAAACAGTTGAAGCCGTTTCACTCTGTCACCGGGGTTACAACGTCACACGAGGGTTCCAATCAATAGTGATCAGTGTCGCGCGTTAGAAGAAAAGAAAACTTCTTCAAAAGTTAAAAGTGCCCCTGTCAGCAAAAGTAATTGTTCCGAGTGTTTTCAGAGTCTTTTGGGCGTTCCCCAGTGGCATGTCATTATGTGCTATAGGCTGCGAGCGAGTGTATTAGTGTTCACCCTGACAGGCTGAGGTGCTGCGGTGTCACCCTTGTAGAGAACGCGTACGCCTGCCTGACAGCTTGGCTCCGGTTAGAACGGAGAACGTCATTCAGTTACGTCGTAGCTGTTTGTTTTCGTAATTGCTTAGTTATGCTGTAATAATTCCTCGCTATATACGCCCGCCGGGCCAGCTGCGAATTATATATTGATTCATTTTTTTGGTTGGTTTTTTTCGCCTGCTCTTCTGGGCATTCTTTCACTGTTGGAGTAACAATGTACTTCCTGCAGTGTGCGGCATATCGCAAGCCCAGAGTATATTAAGCTAGTCGAACCGTGACTGTCTTACACTGAATGGTGACGATTACTATGGAGTCATTATTCCCCAACGTTTTTCTCAGATACTGATTAGATTGTTGTGTCCAATCCTGCCATTCCCCTGCACAAACACCGACCGTAATTGAACGTAAACACATTGGTGTGTGTGTGTGTGTAGGTGTGTGTGTGCATGTGTGTGCAGGTGTGTGTGTGTGTGTGTGTGTACAGATGCGGATGTGTCCCCGTGACGGCGGTGGTGGTGCAGATGGTTTGCAGGGCATTAGCTCATACGCCAACCTGCAAGACGGGCGTCACATGGTCCGTCTGCCCTGATCGCTCCGTCGCTCATCACAGTTCCAGAGCAGAGGAGATGTGGTACGTTCAGTGGTAGTGGTAATGCTCAAACCACCCCACACACACACACACACACACACACACACACACACGCACACACGCACACGCACACGCACACGCACACGCACATACACCTAGCACTCACACATGCATGCACGTACACACACATACACACACACACACACACACACGCACATACACCTAAGCACTCACACATGCATGCACGTACACACACACATACACACACACACACACACACACACACACACCTAAGCACTCATGTGTACACACACACACACACGCGCACACACACACGCATACACACACACACACACACGCACACACACATACACCTAAGCACACACACATGCACGCACAGTCACACACACACACGCGCACACACACATACAAACACACACACTTGCAATCTCAATCTCTGTACTAGCTAGCAACATTAAGCTATGTAGAAAAGCAGCAATCTGTTCACTTAGTCGTGTTGCGTAAAGAGTCGCCCTTTTTTTCCTTTTAGCTAGCACGGCGAGCTAGCACAGCGAGCTATCACAGCTAGCGACCACTGCTAGCGACCACAGAGACACAAAATGACAACATTGCAAAAAAGAAATGCCCATGGCAATCTTTCCTGCATTAGATGTATGGTTTTTATATATTACTTTTTCCTTTTCAGTCAACCTTTCCTGAGAATGTTGAATTGTGTTAAGCTTCCCAAGGTTATATTACATCTGCATTGTAAATAATGTGAGTATCATTCATCTAGCAGACAACACTCACATACATGCAGGGCACGCAGTTGGTATAATCGTGGCAAAAACCGGAGACGTGAGGAGTGTGAAGGTGGGATGGGCACGGTTGTAAAAGAACACATTGCTGTAGTAGTTGCAGCTACAAACAGCTGACTCTTGCTGCATTGGCACAGTGCACATGACAAAAGTTACAGAAGTTCAGCAGAGAGGTCTGACCGAAGGCGGGAGAGTTTCCGTCCTTCACGCGGTCTGCTGCTGTGATGCTGACTGACCACTCAGACGGTTACTGTGACATACAAAGCTCCAAGTGTTTGTTCCTTATTGTCACTTTTTACATCAAATTGTATTGTCACACACCTAGTAAATCACAACCGTTAAAAACACAGTATGTCCCGTCCCACACACATTATAACATTAGAGCTAACACTACCATTAACACGTGGACTGCTCATTTGCAAATAAGCAGCCAAAAGAGATGT
>PIJE02000116.1:253119-303119 GCA_002895965.2 Coryphaenoides rupestris
GCATAGACATGCCATGCGTGCTAGCGCGGGCAGACATGGAGAATATTGGGACACACACACCACCACCACCACAACCACACACACACACACACATCATTACACAACAACCACACACACACACATAACCACCAACACATAACCACACACACACACACACACACCCTGTACAAGCACCCTGGTTGTAAAGTAAAAATCGAAGCAGAAGTTTTGTACAAGTTGCTTTGTGATGTGGAATGGGGAATTGAAAAGTGAAGAAGAGTTGTTTTAAAAACATATTTGCATTTAAAAAACGAAAATGATGAATTTCTGATATATTTATTTTGTTTTTTGGCCAAATGCAGCTCTAGCAATAGCTTGCCTTTGACAGTTAACGTTTTCATCGTGGCCTATGCCTCAGGATCTAGGTCAGGTTGGTGCTCTACAGTATTACCCATGGTAAGTGACAAAGCCTGTTAGATGAGGATGAATATCCTAATCCTGGGATATTTAAATAATCAAATAATGTGTTCCATGGTGCAGGTAGAGATCATTCTAATGTGCTCAGCAACAGCAATACGATCATTGTGTCATTTGATCTGGTGACACATTCAATTGAAAGCTTTGCCAATGGTGAGCCAATGCACTTAAGGGATAACCGACCCATTATGTCTGGAGTCTACTGTAAGCCTGATGCCCCACATACTCAACACACTTTTGTGTTGATAATAATAATAATAAGAAGAAGAAAGAAAATATAATAATATGAAGCTACATCATAATGGTGAGATACGTAGGTAGTGGGAAAGAGGTAGGAAGTTAGAATGGGATAACTGGGTGTAGCAAAGCATCGTTAAAAGACTCCCAGCATCTCCGCTTTCAACAAGTGAATTATGTGGGTACATGTTGTGGTTGATCCTGTGTTTGACAACAAACCTTATATAAGTCAAATCGCATTTGTCTCTTTTCTAGACATGTTTACAGTACATGTGGAGTTGACGTGTAATCATATATATATTTGTGTGTGTGTGTGTGTGTGTGTGTGTTTTGCACTTAATCTGACATGACATCAATGCAGAGTGCACAGGCATTATTACCTCATACTATGCGTGCCAAAAGTGACTCATGGTGTGTGTGTGTGTGTGTGTGTGTGTGTGTGTGTGTGTGTGTGTGTGTGTGTGTGTGTGTTTGCGTACGTATGTGTGTGTGTGTGTTGAACTGACAGGGGGGCGGGGGTGATTCCCACATCATACGTTTGCGTTGCCAGTCCCCGCTGTGCGTCGATTTATAATTCATTTGTTATATAAAGGTATGTAATCTACAGGTCTGCTGGCTCCCAGAGCATTAATCCTGCATTACGCTGTTTCACCAGGTGCTGCCACGGTGTCGCTGGAGTAACTCAAGCACGATAGCAAGAGGAAGCATTAATAATACAAAGTAAGTGGGTTAGATCATCTCAACAGAATAATGCACACACACAGCACATCCACACACACACACACACCACACACACACACCACACCACACACACACACACAACATCCACTACACACACGCAGAATGAGGTATGCAGATGACGTGGTATATTCAAATGAGCAGACACCATGTGTGTATAACAAGAAAGAATCACAGTGGTGGTACTATAGCCATGGTGGAAAGTGTGGATGTGTGAGTGTGTGTGTGTGTGTGTGTGTGTGTGTGTGTGTGTGTGTGCCTGTGTGTGTTTAAGTTCATCTTATAGTCAAGTTTGAGTGCAATCATCAAAACTAATTATTTAAGTTGTATTCATCCTTGTACAAGTTTGAGTCTGATTCTCAGAGATCTGGGGGAACAATGTATGTCTCAGTGTGTGTGTGTGTGTGTGTGTGTGTGTGTGTGTGTGTGGTGTGTGTGTGTGTGTGTCGAGTGTAAGGCCAGCCCAGTCGAGTTTGAGTCCAATCACACAAACTAAAGCAACACAATGAACTATGTGGACTTTCTTCTCTCTCTGGGTGACTCATGACTATGGTCCGGTGCGGACTATGGTGTGACTCAATGTTGTTTAACTGTCAGCATTATATGTAGACAATGTTGAGAGTAGTTTTCCACTGGGTTTCTATTTGGATAAAGGCTTTATTGTCTCTCGTTGCAAAATATGAACCGACGTATAATATTTAATAAATATTTAAAATAAAACATTAAACTCATCTTTTTTGTCCTAAATATGATTTAATGCTCCTCTTCCTGAATATAACTTCTGCTGTTTTGATGCGATCGACCCAGCAATCTGTGTGGTTATGTTTTGTGGTCATTTGACTTTCAAAGATGCCCCAGACAAAGAGAGTGAATTGGGGGATTCCAGCCATTTACACGGTGGCAGGTGATTAAAGACCGCACGTTGAGACAGCTAATGAACTATCTGGGGCCAGATGGTTATCAGATGAGCCTCTCCATCAAACGACTTCTGCTGTGACGTGTGGGCTTCTGGAGCCCCGGCTAGGCCAGCGAGCACTCAACACATTCCAATGCTCACAAATAATCATAGAAGAAGAACAAAACACGGCCCATATGTCCCAGATGGAGGCCAGGGGAATAAATGGCGTGTGTGATTGCAGATCATTGCCTCACAACACCGAGCATCAACGGCAATGCTAAATATGCTAACTATATCAACCGTTTTCCATGGTACGCTTTCAATTTGTAAAAGTAGGTATTCAACTCCTCGTCCACTCTGAACATTTCTGTGATACGGCGGTGGAGCAGTTCTCTCTCCCGTATCACTGCACTGGATAGATTTTTTGCTTTAAGAGCACAACACATTTCAACTTAAATGATGTTCGACTTTAATGTCCAGCCGACCAAGGCTTGGTTGATTTAGTACTTGTGGACAGATGGTTATCCGGGTCGGCGCTTTATCAAAGCCACTCATCTGAACAGAGGTGCCTCTAGTGAGGGCTGAAGGTGGCTGACCTATAGAGACAACTGCTGGATACTGAAGCGTGAAGACGAACAGTGAGACGCGGGGCTCACCTTGAGTACCTTCTAGCAAAAGGCTCGCTAACTAACGGCTAACGAAGGGCTGCATGAGCATAGCGGCAGAGGATCCACTGCGATCAATAAGCGTTTCAAAATGTATTAGGAGTCACCTAATACATTTTCTGTATGAAAAGGTAGGGTACGTTAGGTAATCAATTATCTTCATAGGCAAGGAAGTAAGGTGTAATATAGGAAAATGTATTATATATATGCTGTATATATATCCAGTGTATATATATATACTATATATACGTATATATATGCTATTGTGAAAGCTAAAGTAGTAAAGTAAACCTTGAGTACTAATGGCTCAATGTGCCGCATGAACAGAGAATCCAATACGATCAATAAGGATTAGGAGTGACCTAATACGATTTCGGATTATCAGGTACATAAGTTAATCAATTACATTCACAAGCACAGGGAGCAATTCATAATTAAGAAAATGTATAAGGAAAAAGTGTAGGTATTCTCAATACTGTGTGTATGTGTGCATACTGTATATGTATATACAGTGTGTGTGTGTATATATATATATATATACGTATATTGCAGTTCAAAGCAAAGTAATTACTCATAATACGGCCATAGGTTACATCACCCTAAGCTTACAACAGGGCTCTGGTTATGAAGCCGTCACCCTCAGGCTGGCTACAGCGGAACATCGGACATTATTAGCATAATAATAACAGATAGCCCAAAATAGAAGATGTGGTCGTTATGTTCGCCGCATGAACAGCAAAGTGTTCAACGTGATCTAAAGGTTTCTCTGGAGATGCAAAAAGGGAAACCACCACCAGCCCTGCGTGTCCAAATCACGTGTATGTTGATCGGGAAGCATTCACATGTTTTATTATGACGCCATGAAACACCAGCTAATTTACGAAAGGGTCATATTTGTATTGCCATTGACGAAGAAGCACAAGAGGAAAATAAATGAACCCCTTTTCGAACAGCCTCATCAGCCGCATGGTTTAAATCAGAAGTGAGCTCAAGTTTTGCTGTCCTCTCACTTTATGTAACAATGTTTGAATCTGGACAGTGGCTGAGAACATCTATTTTGGATGAGCTGCTGTGCCCACAGAGGTAGTATCCTGCCTGTAAACTGTGGGTGAGAGTCTGCCGGGCTGACAGTCTCATCACTGTAATAAGGGGCGCTGAGTTGGCCCAAGAGTCTCTGTGGCTTGTGACTCATGTGGAACGCCGGACCCATCCTAATCTCTCTCCCGTCTCCGTTTGGGAGCGCTACTGAGCGCAGCCTACATATCAGCCTCCGCATCGCAGACTCTCTGCTTCGGACTGCGTTTGACACGTCGTATATGATTAAATGTTAAAGAAAATAACACTTTGTGGAACGAGTTAGTTGTTGTTTTATTTTGTGTTACTTTAGAAATATCTTGTTCTTGAAAGGTTGATAGCTTTTAGTAATTTCTTAATAAAACATTATCCAAAGGAAATTATTTATGAAACTATGCACATTTGTATATCATGATCACAGTTCTATATCAGTTATGCCAAGAAAATAATTATACATAATACAATTATTAGAAAAATAATTGTTGTTTTCAATGGAACAAGAGTACACTAGAGAACTGAATAGAGCTTAATAAGACAACAGGTCTCAAAAAGTCCTAAATTCGGCAGCTGGACTGTCAAAGGTCACTTGACTGTCATAATCATTGAGAGAAGATCACAATGGAGAGTTTCAATCCAAGAGTAGCATCAACACTTAATACAATAGCACAGTATGAATTGATCCTTACTCCTACCTGAGACACCATCAAAGATAACTCCATCATTCCTGGTTGGAAATGGAAGGCTGCCACGCCGGCGGTAGTCTATAGACCGAGAACGACTTGGGGAGAGTGGAGAAGTCCAGAGAGCTACTGAGAGCCAATGGCAGTGCAGAGAGCAGAGAGCTGAGAGCAGAGAGTCGCTCTGAGCGTGGTGTTCAACGCCCGCCTGGATGACTGCAGTAGGTCAAGTGTGATGCAAGGACACAATATTTTTCATGAAAAAGATTCCTATGAAATCAGCCACCCCCACCACACTTGGATGCTCTCCCTCTCGCCACTCTTCCTCGTCCCCTCCTTGCTTTCTGTTGGTGTGTTTCACATGGAGGCTGGGGATAGCCCGTCGAGTCAAGTTGTGCCACTCAAAACGCACAAATTATTGATGCTGCTTTGGCGTTGGCGCTTAAACTCTTTTGACGTGCATCTTCTGCTCGCTCTTCGATGTCCTGGCAGCGCCCACCCAAGATGCACACCTGAATTAATCATTTCCATTTGACTTCCATTTGACAACATTGACTGAAATGTAACTTTACTTTCAAATTTGTTCCTCTTTCCCCTCTTTTTTTACATTTAAGCATAAATCGATAAAGAATGTGAATCGTTTGTTTGTTTACGATGAGATGATTAGATACTAATCATACACAATCATTGAGAGGAGATTAGGGAGCATTTCTTTGCAGCTTGACTGAACACATATTCAACCTACATTGTCCATATGGTAGTGTGTGTGTGTGTGTGTGTGTGTGTGTGTCTGTGTGTGTGTGTGTGTGCGTGTATGTGTGTGTGTGTGAGGGCCGTGTGTGTGTGTGTGTGTGTGTGTGTGCGTGTGTGTGCGCATCTTTGAGCCTTTCAACCAAAACTGGAGGTTCAGATAATAATTTAAAGTAAAATTAAAATTTCAACAAAACATTTTCATGACTTGTGAAATGAAACTAAAGACATCAAATAGCATTTACTCCACACAGACATGGGCAAATCATTGTCTTTCCTTGTTTGAGCTTAAATTAATTGAATTAATAATTAATAATTAATTATTTTAATATTTTCTCATCTTTGAAAATATAATTTCCACAAGCAGATCTGGTCCCAAGCTGTTGGCTGAAGACCACTGTAGGGTTTTATTTACTGTTGCATGAACGGAGCCCTTAAAATAATCCCCTCCTTGGTGTGTGTGCGTGTGTGTGTGCATACTGTGTGTGTGTGTGTGCATACTCATTAATTAATTAATGAAAGGGCACACATGCAGCAGCAAGGATATGTACATGTACTTACAGTACATACATTGTGTGTGTGTGTGTGTGTGGTGTGTGTGTGTGTGTGTGTGTGTGTGTGTGTGGGTGTGTGTGTGTGTGTGTGTTTGTATCTGCGTGTATGTGTGCGTGTGTGTGTGTGTGTGTATGCGTGTGCGTGCATGCACGTGTGTTCCAGGACAGTTTGAGACCAACCTAGTTCCTGGTTAGATCAAACAGAGCGTTTACAAAGAGACGTTCACGTGTCCTCCGGGCCAGAAGTCCAGCTGGCGAGGGTGAATGAAGCTGCATTAACGGGAGAGAGAGCGGGAGACGAGAGAGAGAGCAAGACAGTGGCAGGGAGAGAAAGAGAGAGAGAGAGAGGGAGAGAGAGTACAATAGCACTGTGGTTTTCTGACGCGTTGTGCCCAAGGCATACCAAAGGGAAAGCCAAACTCTCAAGGCCGTATTCATATCTGCGCAAAATATAACACATTATTATTTATTATCACTCTATAAATGTATTTACTAATGCCAAATTAGCAATGCCAAATTAGGCAAATAAAACTTTTATTACAACTATATTACTCATGAAATATTTATTAACACCAGAATTCAATAATTCATGTAAAAATGTCTCCTTTTTCAAATAGAATAGAAATAATAGAATATGCCACTTTATGCGTAGGAAGTACTGAACAAAGTTTGTGCATCCTAGTTGTATGCAGTATATTGCAAAAATAATATGTATGGTTGGCACAAAATCCCACAGCACGGGCACACCTGGTCTGGCCTCGCGGCGCACGGTTTGGGAACCACTGCTATAACACTACAACTACAACACTATAACACATGGAGGGGGTGGTGTGAGGGGTGGAGTAGTTGTTGCAGAACGCAGCAGAAGCAGCAACTCATCAGCAGGAGGGAGAGAGAGAGAGAGAGAGAGAGAGAGAGAGAGAGAGAGAGAGAGAGAGAGAGAGGAAAGCGCTGTGGCCAACCTACTTTACATTCAGGGGCCCAGGTGTGCCACATTAACCTGACTACCCTCGCGACGGCACAGGCAGACAGCAGACAGGTGGGCGGGGCATCGCACATGATGTCATATTTTGTTTGCTGTCATCTTCAGCTTCGTGATTGGAGGCAGCCCGCCATTGGTCCGTCAGGCTGCCCGTTCCGTGTGGGGTGTGACCGATCCATCCAATCACAGCTCAAGCACTGCCCGATTAGCCCGCCCAAATTTGTGGGTTTTAAAATTCCATATGGCTAGTTTGTTAGTTTGGTATCTCAGCTTCATCTTAACGATACAACATGATTTTCCCCTCGTTAGGAAAGATAACTTCAGGATTTTTCAACCTGGACCCTATTTTCCCATCTTTTTCAGCCCGAGAACATCAGCAATTTCACCGTTTGGGGCAGTAGTAGCGCCTTGTCAACGTCTTCTAAAAGTGCTTGTTTTGGCCACTGACAAACTCAGATTGTGTCTGACAACATTATGGAAAGGATCCCTACAGATTAATACAAATTCTGCTTGATCTGGTCTGTTGGTTATTAGGTCTAACCAAGCATCACTCAAGTTTTGCTGTGAAATTTTTGCGAGAGCCTTATCCACGTTGATGAAATCTGCTAAATATTCAGCCATAATTTCAAATCTTTTAGATGACCCTAAGCTACTGGTTTCTGTAGTCCAACTCTTGAAACTCCTCTCTCAAACTCTCTCATTCAGAGCGAGACTTCTCTTTGAGTGAGACTTAGTTAGACACAATATAGACTATATATTGTGTCTAACTAAGTCTCGCTCAAGGAGAAGTCTCACGATGTTTACAATGTTGTGATTCTCTATATAGAGAATCACAACATTGTAAACATAGTCAATTCAGCTTTCAGCATTGTCAAACTTCTGCAGCCGAGATTAGCCTGGGAGGTTCGAATGAATAACTCCAAAGGTGGAGGAAAGGACTGGGTCTTCAAACCAGTTTCCATCCTCACAAGAGGATGGAACTCACCACTGATAGGACTCCAGATCAGAACTGAAAGGTGTAATACTAGACTTCACCACTGCACCGAGAGGGGCGCTGTGGCGCTTTCTGTCCGGAAAAGAAAGAAACCGGCACACGGGAAATGGTGACTTGTTTGACTACCGGGTTCACTTCTAATCGTTCCACTTCTTCTTCTCCTCTTCCGTGTGAAGCCGGTGCAGTCTGTTGACAACAGTGTCTATTATAGATTTTAAAATCATTTCTGGGGCACAACACTCGACGATACACACATGGATTACACCGCGACGCAGAGTGGGTTCAGAGCGCGTAAGTGTTGTCGTTATATACCGGAGGACGTTCACATTGCGCCTCCTCCCTACTAACTCCTGCTGCTGCTCCCTACTAACTCCTGCTCCTCCTCCCTACTAACTCCTGCTCCTCCTCCCTACTAACTCCTGCTCCTCCTCCCTACTAACTCCTGCTCCTCCTCCCTACTAACTCCTGCTGCTCCCTACTAACTCCTGCTGCTGCTCCCTACTAACTCCTGCTCCTCCTCCCTACTAACTCCTGCTGCTGCTCCCTACTAACTCCTGCTGCTGTTCCTACTATCTCCTGCTGCTGCTCCCTACTAACTCCTGCTCCTCCTCCCTACTAACTCCTGCTGCTGCTCCCTACTAACTCCTGCTCCTCCTCCCTACTAACTCCTGCTGCTGCTCCCTACTAACTCCTGCTGCTGCTGCTGCTCCCTACTAACTCCTGCTGCTGCTGCTCCCTACTAACTCCTGCTGCTGCTGTTCCCTACTAACTCCTGCTGCTGCTGCTCCCTACTAACTCCTGCTGCTGTTCCCTACTAACTCCTGCTGCTGTTCCCTACTAACTCCTGCTGCTGTTCCTACTAACTCCTGCTGCTGCTCCCTACTAACTCCTGCTGCTGTTCCCTACTAACTCCTGCTGCTGCTCCCTACTAACTCCTGCTGCTGCTCCCTACTAACTCCTGCTGCTGCTCCCTACTAATTCCTGCTGCTCCCTACTAACTCCTGCTGCTGCTCCCTACTAACTCCTGCTGCTGTTCCCTACTAACTCCTGCTGCTGCTCCCTACTAACTCCTGCTGCTGTTCCCTACTAACTCCTCCTGCTGCTGCTGCTCCCTACTAACTCCTGCTGCTGTTCCCTACTAACTCCTGCTGCTGCTCCCTACTAACTCCTGCTACTGCTCCCTACTAACTCCTGCTGCTTTGTCAAACTAAGCCGCTTCTTGACGGAGACTGATTTCCATTTTCGCAAATCCATTGCGTCTCTAAGCGCCATCATAACCAAAGCGCCGCGTAGCCAAACAGTTGCGCAGCCAAAGTAGTTGCGTGTCATTGTAAGTACTGTGAAATCACATGAGTTTAGTGTCACTCAGAGTTTGTCTCAATAATACACAATACACACAACAACAGACAACTACAACAGTAGCTGGCCAGGCTGTTGTGGACCACCGAGGTACAGTGTGTGTGTGTTTTGTTTGTTTGTTTCAGCTGTTCGTTGTGTTTAGTGGCGTCCAGTATGTACACTTGTATCCCATAAACTGGACTCTTTATCAGTATATAACATTAGGATGATCATCGTGCTAGGAGTGAGGGGCTCGTACTGCGTGTGTTGCTGTCAAGCATGTTGTGTTTACAGAAAGAAACGATCTGCATTGATCTGTGTTGGTCCACTGTTATGTTTGTTCCATAAAGACCGGTTGCTGTTTAGTTAACTGTGCTTTCGCTCACAAACATGTCAATAGTATTTTTCTTATGCCCGCTTTGGTCCCCCTTCATTTAATAAGAGTGTGTTGTACACCCAGGCCCATGGAGTTGTCTGATTCAATATGGCTGCTTTGCTACAGACAATCCAGAACCTGAACCTGAACCTGAACTCCACTCGAAACTGCGCATAACAATGGGGATGACATGAAAGCTTTCACCCCTCCCCCACCCCCATTTCCCCCTTAAAATATGTCTTCAGGAAAACCTAGATCATCATGGTGGCCCATCAATCATGTGCGGCTTTTTGTAGGCTTGTTCTCCATACTGCCGTGTCTTAACAAGTCGAAATGTCAGATAGTGTGTCGCTAGAACACCACTAATGTTCATGGCAGATGATATAGGTTAAGCATGCATAGCTGAAGGTGTTAAGCAATACACATACTCCTAAATCACACATAACTGCCTGTGTTGCTACGGGCAATCTTCCACTCATCTCCTTACACTGGCTTCCTATCAAGTTTAGGATTCAATTTAAGGTTCTTGTTGTTACATATAGAGCCCTGCATGGTCAGGCACCTGCGACCTACTCCATCCCTACATGACCAGCGGGTCAGTTAGGTCTTCTGACCAGACCAGGGCTTACTGGTTGTCCCTCTCGCTCTCGGCTCAAAACAAAAGGTGATGGAGCCTTTGAAATTGTAGCACCTACACTGTGGAACGCCCTTCCACTGGACTTAAGATGTGCGGTCTCAGTTGACACTTTTAAAACGCAGCTAAAGACTAATTTGTTCAGCCTGGCCTTTGTCTAGCCTCTAGTACAGGGGTCCCCAAACTACGGCCCCGCGGGCCTGATACGGCCGCCTCCACATTTGGCCCGGCCCCCTGAACAATACCAGAGACGCATTATGATTTTATTTTTTTTTTTCTGTCTTCTTCAGTCTGGCCACGCGAATCCTAGAGCAGTGGTGTAGTCCAGGGTATACGCGGGTATACGGCGTATACCCACTTCTAAATTCCCCCAGATGCGCACCATTCAGTAGCAGTAGTGACGCGCGACGGGTGCCTGAAAGCGCGGGCCGCGGCCATTTGTAGATGAGGATCGCAGCGTTCAGAACCCCTGCTCTAGTATCTGTATTTTGGTGATTTTATTTGTTTTTATGTTTTATTGTTTCTTACTATGTGGTGGTATGTGATGGCTTATTTTACTCCTGTGCAGCACTTTGTGACTTTGTCTGTGAAAGGTGCTATATTAATCAACTTTACTTACTTACACATCCACTAAAGGCCCAACAGAGAAATATGTTCATGTACTTTGTAGTATCGATACCTTACTCCACTGGATAAATAGTGAACATTGGTCTGACTGCTCCCCCCCAGAGCCTACCATGCGTCTGAGGAACAACGCGACCGACGTTCCAGACGCCAGCCCGCTGTTTGAGGACACCAGCAGGGCGGGGCCAGGGGCTCAGCCCGGGGGCTACAGGTAGGAAGACGGCATCCACATGGACTTTAAACAGTGGCCACAGGTTTAGACCATGCCCACAATGACCACTGAAGGCAAACTGATGTAGCTCATTGCGTTTATTTTGTTGATTTTTTTATTTTAGTCCGTTCTTGAAAATGTATTGATTCTGTGTCAAATGCCTGATGAGTGTAGGTAAGTAGTGGTTGAGCCACCGTCGCATCACTTACTGTATTCACCTAATATAACAGGGACAGGTTGGCAGTGTAGCCCCCAAAGAAGACCACTTTTACACTTTTTTTTAATGTTCAAATGTTTATGTCACCAGGAACCATCCGCCTGGGCCTCAAGCCGGTGTCTATCCTGGTCAGTCCATCCTGTCTGAACCCCATGTCCAACCTGGCTATGGCCTACGGCAGCTCCCTGGCCTCGCAGGGCAAGGAGATCGTTGACAAGAACGTAAGCCTGACTCACTCTGACTCTTGTTTAGTGAGCCACCAATCTATATCTGCTTACGGGAGCTGATCACGTGACTCAAAACCTATTGTGCATGAGACAGCTGTCGTCATGTTTAGTCACCAAGACAATTAAAGTTTGTCCTGAATTGAGTTCCTCTCAATTCCTCTCAATGTCGGCTACACTTAACCAATCTTAGCCTTTGTCATTGATCTGGGTTATAGGACACAATAACCAGCCTGCTTCACCCTGAAGAATGTGCTTCAACTCTCCCTATGTACATTTTCTGTTAGGTTTGTTTTGCTAAAAAGTGTAGGCTAGTCCATGTTATTACTCACACACCGTTAGTTGAAACAATTGCAGTATCTCTAACCTCATAGGACAAGGCTGCTCCCTACTAATTCCTGCTGCTTTATGTGAAACTAACCGGCTGCTTGCATGGAAAGAACCATTAAACATAGAGAAACGTGTGTGTGTGTGTGTGTGTGTGTGTGTGTTGCAGCTGGATAGGTTCATCCCCATCTCCAAGCTGAAGTACTACTTTGCGGTGGACACCATGTACGTGGGGAAGAAGCTGGGCCTGCTGGTGTTCCCGTACATGCACGAGGTAACGATGCCTCAGAGATGTGCCATGCAGCCAGCAGGGGGCACTCTACCTCACCTGATCCATGACTGTAGCCTTTTTTTTTTTTTTTAGCCCTTTGTTTTTCTATACTTGCTATCAGCTTATTTCACAACTGAAACTTTTCCTCCTGCAGTACATAGAAATAACACTAAACTGAAGCATGATATCTAACTGTATGATTCTTATCCTAGCTATCTTATGATCTCTCTGTTTAATGGGTCAACCTAGCAATTATGAGTGCTTGAAACATGTTACATTAACCCAGCAATTATGAAGTTCTTGAAAGTTGTTTGACTCAAATCTCTTGACAAATGTAGTCATTGTAAGTCGCTTTGGACAAAAGCCTAAAATGCCCTAAATATACAGTATATGTAAATGTATGATAATTCACTGTGTAATGATGCTCCTCTGGCCAAGGCTTCTAAGAATAGCCAACGTGCACATAAAGCTCATTTCATTTGAAGACCTAATCCTGTGGACATAAAACGTTGTTTTGTTCCATTAGCGGGTGAGAGGGTGGCTGTGGTTGTGGGTCACTAACCAACGTGTTTTTGCTCTGACTTGACCTGACTTGACCTGACTTGACCTGACATGACTTGGTTTGGCCTGGCTAAAGAACTGGGAGGTGAGCTACCAGCAGGACACTCCTGTGGCGCCGCGATTCGACATCAACGCCCCCGACCTCTACATCCCGTTCATGGGCTTCATAACGTACGTCCTGGTGGCCGGCCTGGCACTGGGCACGCAGAACAGGTACACTCACACACACACACACACACACACACACACACACACAGACGCACACAGACACAGTCCCTGTGTTGTCATCCACGCCATTTGTCTCTGAGATAATTTAGCTTACAGCTGTTACTGTATCGTTGTGGTTCTTATGTTTATCTTGGCTAGCTAGTTTGACTGTGTTCCTATTTTCTAATCTTTGTTGTTGGCTACCTTCTTGGGTGGTTTTATTTTGTTCCTCTAACTTCCCGTTTCCAGGCAACACTTTCTTGGAAAATCTTTTTCTTAATAGTTTTATTGTTAAAAATATTCTCGTAGAACAGTAAACCTTACACAAACCATGAACCATGCCACAACTGATACTGCATTCACGAGTACGTCATTCACGGTTTGCAAAATATGTCTTGCTCAATGATTGTTGAGTCAAAAGTTGACTCAACAATCATTGTTTTGTATACACTGATTTAAACAAATGTGATTCAAAGATGGAGACATGCATGGTGAACAGCACACTGCTCCTCTTCTGGCCAGGTTCTCCCCGGAGCTGCTGGGTGTCCAGGCCAGCTCAGCCTTTGTGTGGCTGATCATGGAGGTGCTGGCGGTGCTGCTGTCTCTGTACCTGGTCACGGTCAACACGGACCTCACCACCGTGGACCTCCTGGCCTTCTCTGGCTACAAATATGTCGGGTATGTGTTGTCCTATCCAACCTTTCTTTCTTTCTTTCTTTACTTGATGTGTGTGTATTGATGTGTTGGATTTGACTTTTTTTGGAACCTACCTAACCTTGGGTCAATTGGAATTATGTGAATATTTTGGAAGGTTAATACATTTGCTGTTGTCATACAATTCATTAGAGATATCTGTCCCATTTTCAGTTGCTGCCTGCGATCTAGGAATCTAGAATTTGGCAAATTTGTCTGAGCAAATTTGTAGACGTTAAAGCAGAAAAACGAATGTCCCCTAAACCTGCTAAAATCTGGAGAACACAGCTTATGTAAACCATATGACTACTACTATGAACTCCCTCTCTCTCTGTGTCTCTGTCTCTCTCGCTGTGTCTCTGTCTCTCTCCGGCTGTTCCACCCCTATCTAGTATGATCGTGGGAGTGATCGGAGGCCTTCTGTTTGGGCGCCTCGGCTACTACCTCTCCCTGCTGTGGTGCTGTGTAGCCATCTTTGTCTTCATGGTGAGTCGTCGGCTCTTACTGTGCATGCACACCGTGTCAAATGTTAATGGTGAATGTACCCGTCGTGAGCGTGGGCGTGACCGGTTTCCTCCCCCGTTCCCAGATCCGCACCCTGCGCCTGAAGCTGCTGTCGGAGGCGGCGGCGGAGGGCAGGCTGGTGCGGGGCGCCAGGAACCAGCTGCGGATGTACCTGACCATGTCTATAGCAGCGGCACAGCCCATCTTCATGTACTGGCTCACATACCACCTGGTCAGATAAGTCTCCCCAGGACACGAGCCAACCACACACACACACACTGTTGAACTTTGACCCTGAAAGTGACAACGATATGACGAAAAATGAAGAAACACCCTCCCCCCGTCCCCAATAAAACTCCTGCAACATCTATTCGCCGAACACACACACACACAAACAAAGATGTTGCACCAAGCACAGAACAAAGTCATTATGATCTAGCAGAGCCCCTCTATGGACAGTGGTGGCCTGTCCTCTCCCATAGCACCAGTGTCGTCAGTAAAGCCTCTTTTGTGTTTTCATTTGTATGCAATGACGAAGAACAATCAGTATTTTCTGCAGTTGGCTTCAAGTGTTCTGCATACCTACTCGTTGTCGTCGTTGGAATTTCTTTGTTTTTCTAAGCGTATGTACATATGTTTTGTATAAAGTGAAAGTATGTTTTCTGGAAATAAAACAAACAAAAAAACACAAGCTATGGGGAGAAAGCACACCTGAGCCTTCCGAACGCCACTAGGTGAGGAGTCGTCTTGGTGTGAAACCACTGCTCGCTCCGGCACCAAACGCACAACCTCAAAGGGCCATCGGCGACATTTAGTTTTTTGTTTTCCTCAAACTGTGTTTCTTGTTCCCGATTGTACACGACGTACCACTGCTTTGTGTATGTGTGCTACTGCTTCGATGCTGGCCAGCAGGCACTTGGAAGACTCTCGGTCTCTTGCTTGAGGTCTCCCTTTGTGTGGAAAGAAATCCATTAGTTTTGTAGTTTTTCTTACTGTGATTTAGGGCAGACGAGTTTGTGGTCATTCATTTCACAATGCGGTTGTAAAAACAAAAAATAAGGATGTTATTTTATGTATCCCAGGTTTTAGCCATTCGTGTGCATTTCTTAGCTTTGTTGCCTGAGAGTTGTTGAATTTAATTTACGTTAACGGTTCACGATTACATGCTAAATGATACATGTTGTAAGCTATGTTGATCGAATGCCAAGTCGTTTTTCATACAGTTTTAAAGAGCAGGTAATTTATTTTATTTTCATATTGAAAGAGTGATGGAATAAAGCGAGGAGTTATGGTGGCCTATGATTTGTGAAGCTTTTGCCCCCTTAGACTGAATAAATAAATATAAATATTGAATAATTTTACGTGTATTGGGTAATTGTATCAGTTGATTCACTTGTCATTGTACCTAGCAAAAGCTACCACTAACCATCTGGATATGTGGAACTGCAGCAGAGTAGCATTTTGTTTTAACATGGCCATTCAAAATGGTCTGTACGATTTAATGTTTGCTCTTCAAAGTACAACACCTGTATAACTCCTGAACACACCCTTTGTGGTTGTTTAGGATGTGTTTTAGTTCAGATTAAAAAGCATCATTCATGAGAAATTATATTGTTTTCTTTTAGACCACTCGTTAGTCGGCTAACTGAATGCAATGGAGCCATTTGGAGTCTCGTGTCGAGCACAACGTCTCTGGTCCAACTAAACTGACCCTTGTGATTTCTTAAGTAGGATAAAAAAGCTTGTGGCATTTAGTCTTTTGAAGATATGTAATGACTGTTGACAGACTACTTAATAAAAAAAACAACCATGGAGACTGATATTGTGGACTTTATTAATTGTAGTTATTCAAAGTCTTGTCACATGTACAGGGCCATTCTGAACAGTTAAATTCTTGTGGCGACATTTGCAAAGAAGAATTTTTGTTTAGATATACTGTATATGCATTGAAAATATACATATACTGTACATACATACACACATGATAATATACATACTAGTGGTGGGACTCGATTAAAAAAATGTATCTAATTAATTAGAGGCTTTGTAATTCATTAATCGTAATTAATCACATTTTAATCGCATCAATATTTGACACG
Source organism: Coryphaenoides rupestris (assembly GCA_002895965.2). Classification (NCBI taxonomy): domain Eukaryota; kingdom Metazoa; phylum Chordata; class Actinopteri; order Gadiformes; family Macrouridae; genus Coryphaenoides; species Coryphaenoides rupestris. Next base: position 269,431 of record PIJE02000116.1, read on the forward strand.
AGAAGCAACATTTTCCAATTCAAATGGATTTTGGTATACGAGTGAATCAATGAATACACATATACATACGTTTAAGCAGCTAAATCCTGTTTATTTTAGCTACACAGACCAACAGTTTAACATAAAGTGCCATCTCTACCATCTAAAATGGTCAAACGCGATCTCTTCCGGTGCGTCCATATTTGAGCCGCCAATTCGTCCACTGAGAAACGTTCCGTGGTGTTTGGAGTGCAAAAATAAAGTGCGATTAAAATGCGTTCATTATTTTAACGCGTAATCTTTTCTGTAATTAATTAATCGTAATTAACGCGTTAAAGTCCCGGCCCTAATAGATACATAAACTGAATTAAAGCAGAATGTCTCTACATCTAGACTTATAACATTTAGATTCCTTGCATAACTAGTTGAACACTTTTTGCAGGGCTACAAAGATGCAAATGAAAATGTTATTAACGCAACAAATACATATTTACTTCTAGTGCAATTTCAAACAAGAACTCTTCAGCAAAGCTTTCAACAAATGTCGTTATTTTGTTCCCCATCATTCCTTCCAGAAGCCTCTAGTGTGGTTAATGGCTCCTAAAAGCCTGTTCTTAAGCGTCGTCTTGGTTGGGTATCCGCTGTAGTTGGGCAGCAGCAACAGGGAATGGCAGGTGAGGGCTTCTGGGAAGTGGAGGTCTGAGGCATTGGGCAGGATCGTCACAGTCATCCGCACCTTTGTTATACCGACAATGGGAACGCGGTCCATGCCTGTGAGGAACACTGGTGAGAAGATGGGTGGAGATGACGTTACAAAGGAATGTGATGAATATTGAAAAAAATCAGTTCTATCATTATGTGCAGTTTCACACTAAACTTACAATTTACTTACTTTTACTCTATTTATTAGTATTTAAATCTACACACAAACACTCCATAAAGGTGTCACATACATACTAACACTACTATTTATTAATGTAGCAGATGCATGTTGCATCACCAACTTACAGAGAAAAAGTTTCTTTTGCTGCTCCGTCAGTTCGTCAAACACCTCCCAGAAGGTGATGATATTGGGATGTGTGTCGCTGTAGCCTCCGTCATACACCGTGTTCTGCGTGAGTCAGAGTATTACAAATAAATCATTATTTAACATTGCCGTTTATTCATTGTCATTTCGCAACAGGGAATCCCGATACAATCCTGACCGTGATGACAACACGTGCGTTTCGGGAAAAGAAAGGCGTCATGTCAATTGTAATGTCAATTATAACTTAAGAAACCATCGTAAACGTCTCGTGGCACAAACAAGAGTGTCTTGGTTGTGATGTTTTGCCTTTGTTTCAGTCTAGTTTTGTATTTCTATGTCTATTGTGTTCATTGCCTAGTTTTTCTAGTTCTATGTTTGCTTCCCCTGTCAGTTCTTGTTTCATGTTACGTCTTCTGTTCTGTGTCAGTTTTAGTTTGAAGAGCTCTAGTCTTAGTTTACCTGTGTTACCCATACCAAGTCATTTATTAAATACAAAGTATTGGGGTTTAATCATCATCACCTGCCTGGCTGTCCTGCCTTTGTACTGCCAAGGGACTCCATTATTTATCTGGTTCTCTTCTTTCCCGCCCTTTCTTACATTCTCTCCATCGATTTTTACGTTTTGGGTCGAACAGCCCCCATACACACACTTACATTAAAGATCCTGTATGGAAGAATAATTAATACGTTCAGGGACTAAATGTAGGATTTTACATGCACAAATCACTTTAAATTGCCAGTTTCTTAGAAGGTTGTGGTTGAAGTAAAAATAAAATGAGCGCTTCTCCCACTGTCTCTGTTGCGTAGAACAGCTTTTGGGCTGATTTCTCTTATATTTGAGTCGGGTCAGATTTCCCGGGAAAGCGCAAGGAAGTGACGTGTAAGTGCGGATAATTAACAAAAAACTAACATTAGTTTCTGATTGTTATTGTCTCAACCCACGGAGCTCTGAACGCACTTAGAGCTCCATCAGGCTGCAGTTCACCTACTGGCCAAAGGTAGGGCAGTTATGAGAAGGAATCCGTGATTCTGACATAAAGTACCTTTAAATAGACATCTTCTCTCATCGTGAAAACATGGTCAAATAGTTTTTGCTATTACAGTGTAATCCGCTTATAGTGATCACGGATATAGTGATCAACCGCTTATATGGATCAAAAAGCCTGGGACAGAATCGTTCCTATAAAACACTGTTTAAATAATTCGCTTATAGCGATCAAGCAGTCCGCTTATAGTGATCATTTTGGGTCCTTTTATGCATAACATATGTGGGAGAAATTTATAAATTACGGTCATTTATAGCGGCTCGCGCGTGCAAATATTTGCACTAACTGTCGGCTTATTCGGCACAATATACAGCTTTAAATTATCCATCCATCCATTTTCGTCCGCTTATCCGGGGTCGGGTCGCGGTGGCAACCGGCTAAGCAGGGCCCCCCAGGCTTCCTTCTCCCCAGCCACACTCTCTAGTTCTACTACCCAAAGCTCGTGACCATAGGTGAGGGTTGGAACGTAGATGGACCAGTAAATCGAAAGCTTCGCCTTCCGGCTCAGCTCCCTCTTCACCACAACGGACCGGTACAGCGCCCGCATCACTGCAGACGCTGCACCAATCCGTCTGTCCATCTCCCGCTCCATTTTGCCCTCACTCGTGAACAAGACCCCGAGATACTTGAACTCCTTCGCTTGAGGCAGCAACTCATTCCCAACCCGGAGGGAACACTCCACCGTTTTCCGGCAGAGAACCATGGCCTCAGACTTGGAGGTGCTGACTCTCATCCCGACCGCTTCACACTCGGCTGCAAACCGCCCCAGTGCATGCTGGAGGTCACGGTCTGATGTAGCCAACAGAACCACATCATCTGCAAAGAGCAGAGATGCAATTCTGAGGTCCCCAAACCGGACACTCTCCTCACCTCGGCTGCGCCTTGAGATTCTGTCCATGAAGATCACGAACAGAACCAGTGACAAGGGGCAACCTTGGCGGAGTCCAACACCCACTGAGAACGTGCTTGACTTTGTGCCGAGAATACGGACGCAGCTCGCACTTTGATCGTACAGGGACCGAATGGCACGTACCAACGGCCCCGGTACCCCATACTCCCGTAGTACCCCCCACATGATTCCCCGGGGGACACGGTCATAAGCCTTCTCCAAGTCCACAAAGCACATGTAGACTGGATGGGCAAACTTCCATGCGCCCCCCAACAACCCTACGAGGGTAAAGAGCTGGTCCACTGTTCCACGGCCAGGATGGAATCCGCATTGTTCCTCCTGGAGCTGAGGTTCGACAATCGGCCGGAGCCTCCTTTCCAGCACCCTGGAATAAACTTTCCCGGGGAGGCTGAGCAGTGTGATACCCCGATAGTTGGAGCACACCCTCCAGTCCCCTTTTTTGAAAATGGGGACCACCACCCCGGTCTGCCATTCCACAGGTACTGTCCCCGACCTCCACGCTACATTGACTACGCGTGTCAGCCACGACAGCCTGACAATGTCCAGAGCCTTCAGCATCTCAGGGCGAATCTCATCCACACCTGGCGCCTTGCCACTGAAGAGCTTTTTGACTACTTCAGTGACCTCTACCAAGGATATGGGTGAGACTTCCCCCGAGTCTTCAGACTCTTCCTCTTCCACAGAGGACGTACTGGTCGGGTTCAGGAGCTCCTCAAAGTGTTCTTTCCACCGCCCGACAATATCCTCAGTCTGGGTCAGCAGTTCTCCTCCCCGACTGAGCACAGCCTGAGCCAAGCCCTGCTTTCCCTTCCTGAGTCGCCGGACAGTTTGCCAGAACCTCCTTGAGGCCAACCGAAAGTCCTGCTCCATGGCCTCCCCGAACTCCTCCCACACCCGGGTTTTTGCTTCAGCAACCGCTGAAGCTGCGGTCCTTTTGGCCTCCCGGTACCTGTCTGCTGTTTCAGGAGACCCCTGGGCCAACCAGGCCCGAAAGGCCTCCTTCTTCAGCCTGACGGCTTCCTTCACCGCTGGTGTCCACCAATGGGTTCTTGGGTTGCCGCCACGACAGGCACCGACAGCCTTTTGACCACAGCTCCGAGCTGCAGCCTCTACAATGGAGGCTCTGAACATGGCCCACTCAGGTTCCATGTCCCCAACCTCTCCTGGGATGCACGAGAAGTTCTTCCGTAGGTGGGAGTTAAAGACCCTATGGACAGGGGCTTCCACCAGACGTTCCCAGTTCACCCTCACTACACGTTTGGGTTTACCAGGTCTGTCTGGCAGCCTCCCGCGCCATCTGATCCAACTCACCACCAGGTGGTGATCAGTTGACAGCTCTGCTCCTCTCTTCACCCGAGTGTCCAAAACATGCGGCCGCAGATCTGCTGATACGATTACAAAGTCGATCAGCGACCTTTGGCCTAAGGTGGTCCGGTACCAGGTACACATGTGGACCACCCTATGTTCGAACATGGTGTTTGTTATGGCCAGTCCATGACTAGCACAGAAGTCCAATAGCAAAACACCACTCTGGTTCAGATCGGGCAGGCCGTTCATCCCAATCACTCCCCTCCAGGTTTCTCCATCATTGCCCACGTGTGCATTGAAGTCCCCCAGTAGAACTATGGAGTCCTCGGATGGAACCCTTTCCAGGATGTCACCCAAGGACTCCAAGAAGGCCGGATACTCTGAGCTGCTGTTTGGTGCGTAGGCACACACAACAGTCAGAGCCTTCCCCCCAGCGACTTGTAGTCGCATGGAGGCGACCCTCTCGTTCCCTGGAGAGAACTCCAACACAGCGGCGTATTTTTCTTAACTTGCTGTAATAAAATCCAGTAAATAGCAAAGCTGTCTGTTTCATTACTTTATACATGTATTAATGTATTATATATACAAATGTCAATTGGATGGTAATCTGCATAAAAAATAAAGAAAATGAGAAGTTTTCGGTTATAGTAATCAACCGCTTATAGTGATCAATTTGACCCGGACAAACGTGATCACTATAAGCGGATTACACTGTACTACCCATGCAAGCCAGGCCAGGAACAGACAACATGCTGATACTAGGATCTCCTCTATCTCCTCCATTATAGCGTGTGACTAGTAGTGCAGACCTGCTTCATCACATCCCAGTCAGTGTACTCCAGGCCCACCATCACGTCTCGTAACTCATCCGGCTGGAAGAACTCCACCACGTCGATGTTGCACACCTTGAAGAAGCCTCTCTTGAATTCCCCGAACACCTGCTCAACTGATTTGTTGAAGGCGTAGTCGATGTAGGCGTCGACAAACTCTTTCCTGCGGATGGACACACACAGCGCTGTAGTTTAGATAAAGTACACCCGTGTTGTTAAGCGCAGTATGAACACTGTGGGATAACATTATTGATGGAAGAGAAAAGGTGTAATGGAAGATTACTATCATACTGTTTTGCCCAACTGTCATATCGTATTGCTCAAGCAACAGCTTTGATCAAAAGGAAAACGTTGATGTATTAGTCTGCATCAACTAATGCATCAACTAATACATCAACGTTTCCCTCAGGGATACGACCTTGAGTGCCTAGGAGGAGAGGTCTCCTCTCTAGAAGACGTCTGGGGTTCAGTTAAGGTCTCCCTCATTCACCAAAACAACATATATTATATGTCTACTTTTATTGAACTCTAAGTGACCTAACATTCCAGGACACCATGGCACCAGTTAAGGTCGTATCACTGGTTAGGGAGGGAGACCTTAACTGAACCCCAGACGTCTTCTAGAGAGGAGACCTCACCTCCTAGGCACTCAAGGTCGTATCCCTGATTTGTGGTATACCATATCTGTGGAAAACCCCAGACCAGTCTGATTTGTGAGGGAGAACTTATTTGTGGAAAACACCAGATGTCTTCTTGGGAGGAGACATCTCCTCCTCTCACTGATCCTTTATAAGCTCTGTGCAAACTTTGTTCGGGGCTCGCACCCTCCAACAGCCATGACGGCCTGTTGAACTGTGTGATCCTTCAGCGCTGAATATTTGTTGTGTCCTGTTTTGTCTCTAGAATAAATGCATGTTTGTTACTACTTAATTTAACGTTATTTGGTCATTGATTGTTCGAGATTTTCCATCAAAAAAGGCTCTCCAGGTTCTGAGCTAGAATTATAGCTTCAAAAACTAGAATTATAACTTTACAACTATTCTGTTAAAATGAATGTATTGTATTTTGTAATCTGCAATGGCTTGGCAGCAATGGTTCCCATATGTGTTTCATTGTACATAATTGATCCTGATATACAGTATGTTGGTAGGTTGACTGAACTTGGACTGTACTTTATGTAAATGTGCTTTTACAAAAGACAGCAGAACTTTCCTCATCCATAAACCTACTTGTTGGCGCATGAGACGGGCTTCCCTTTCTCTTCTGAATCAAGGTCCACTTTTCTTTTATCCCAGTTCACCTGCGACACACAATGACCCAGCCAATGAAATTGCATTGTCAATTAAAGAAGGGCGGGTGTGACTGAAGGACAGCCAATAAGGCGTTGTTTTGATGAATGACACATCCTACTGTGAAGGTGATGTCCAAGTTGTCAAAGTCCTCAAAGTCCTCAGAGGTGTAGTCGTCCAAAATGTAACGCAAACTCCTGCAAGGATGGCCCCCATTGAGTTTAATGGTCCCACCTCCTCAACACAATACATTTATACCTCTATACAGGCTGTCTGAAGATACAGCTTTGAACTAGCCTTTTACATCGCTTTGGTTCTAGAGGATAAGGTATGCCTTGAGTTGATACTTAAAAAAGTGATACAAAAAAGTAGCATAAGTTGTATATATATATTTATTTATTTAGTTTTAGTTTTTTTATTAAAATTACTTTTAAATGTTTGATTATATATACGGACCACAGGAAATCAAAGGCCACACTATTTAGTAAATTCCCGCTAATCCATGACTTACTTTGCAATGACAGGGTCAAACTCCTCCATGTCTTCCAACGATGGTTTCACGTTGACCAGCTTCTTGAACAGAACCAGCGGGAAGGGCAGGCTGATGATGTTGTGGTTGTACAGCGCGATGCCACACAGAACCCCAAACATGAAGTACTTCTGCAAACTGGCCGCTTCAACCTGGCTCACACACACACAAACACACCACACACTTGTTGTGGTTAGCATTTGATTAGTGAGGAATATTGACATTTACTTTAACATTTAGGGCATTTGGCAGACGCTTTTTCCAAAGAGACGTACAAAGAGTACATTTGTTGAAGGAGACAGCATTATATCGCTGTTGTACATAAAGATAAGAATAGTGCAGGGGGGGGGGGGGGGTTATGCAGAGTCCAGGTGAACTCTGAACAGGTGGGTCTTGAGTCTCTTGTGGAAGCTGGTGAGCAACTTTGCCGTCCTGACGTCAGCTGGGAGCTCATTCCACCACTGCCGTGCCAGAACAGAGAAGAGTTGGGACTTGGCAGAGCGATGTTTGCCTGTTCTCAGTGAAGGTGGTACCAGTCGTCTAGCCGAGGTGGTTGAACTGGGCAGGGCCGTGGGGTCTGACTAATTTTTGGAGGTAGGTAGGGGTAGTTCTGCTGACAGCCTTGTAGGCCAGTACCAGTGTCTTGAATCTAATGCGAGCGATTACCGGGAGCCAGTGGAGGTCGCAGAAGAGAGGGGTTAAGTGGGAGAATTTTGGTAAGTTGAACACCAGGTGCGTTGCTGCATTCTGGATGCGTTGTAAGGGTTTGATTGCAGAGGCTGGGAGTCCAGCCAGGAGAGAGGTGCAGTAGTCGAGACGAGTGATGACGAGCACTTGGACCAAGATCTGTGCTGCTTCACGTGTGAGGAAGGGCCCGATCCTACGGAAGTTGTAGAGAGCAATGCTACAAGATCGGGCCACAGAGGTGATGTTGGCGTTGCAGCACAGCTGGTTGTCCATCACCACGCCAAGGTTCCTTCGTATATAGTATATTTAGGGTTGTCAAACTAATGTGACCATGTCGGAAATGCCAGTTAAATTAGTTATTATATTGTTATACCCATTTTTTATGCAACTTTACATGTATAGTATTAATATACAATTGTAATAGAATAGACCCAATAAAACTGCAAAGCAAAGCATTGGTCCCACCTTGGCAGGGAACCACGCTAGTGTCTGGGTGGTCATTAAACATGAACATTTCTCTGGGTGACTCTGGGTGCATGAGCTCGTCAAACACATTGATGAAGAAGTCTGTCTTGTTGACCAGGGTCGGTTTCAGTTCTTCCTTAAACCGCACCTATAGGACGATACATTACAGGCTTTAACATAGTGGCACTTCCACCCCTCAGAAGGGACCTGACATGTCCCATTACACAATGGACACAACCCAAACCCAAAACGCTCAAAAAGGGACCAAAGTTAACTCTTGGGAATTGGGATAGAAACCTTTGAGAAAGAAACACATCTAAATAACGATATGATATTAATAATAAATAACCAAAAAAAATAAAAAAAATAAAAATAACAACAATTATAATCAATGTAAATTGAAAACGTTTAGGTGACCGCGACGCAACAATTCAAGCGGAGGGAAACCGTTAGGAGAGTTGAAATAATGACGGAAGTTTTAATGGCGACATATTGACCAAAGAGTTCCCTCTGGAAGACGCAGTGGTCGACTGAAGACAGGTGGCGGAAGGTGTCCTCAACAACATGTGTTCGTCTCAGATTGAGCTTGAACACGGGAGCGGCTTCAGGGTTCTGGCTGAGGTGGCCCGCATTTCCCTGCTCCACCATGGAAATGTGTACTTCATGACGGCGTTTATGCTGTGGGGAAAGAAGCAAGGCTCATCCAAATGTAGTGGAAATTTCATGAAAATGCACGGTCATAGAATGAATGAAGTGTATATGATCCAAAACAACATATGTAATCAAGTACATTATGTTTCACTGCGTATGGCCTGAATTTGTAACATATAACAATGATGAAAGCCATGATGATAATATTTGGTGCATCAATTCTACATAGTAAGCTATGTGGCGTGTATCAAAAGTGTCCCATGCAAGCCAGGCCAGGAACAGACAACATGCTGATACTAGGATCTCCTCTATCTCCCTCCATTATAGCGTGTGACTAGTAGTGCAGACCTGCTTCATCACATCCCAGTCAGTGTAGTTCCAGGCCCACCATCACGTCTCGTAACTCATCCGGCTGGAAGAACTCCACCACGTCGATGTTGCACACCTTGAAGAAGCCTCTCTTGAATTCCCCGAACACCTGCTCAACTGATTTGTTGAAGGCGTAGTCGATGTAGGCGTCGACAAACTCTTTCCTGCGGATGGACACACACAGCGCTGTAGTTTAGATAAAGTACACCCGTGTTGTTAAGCGCAGTATTGAACACTGTGGGATAACATTATTGATGGAAGAGAAAAGGTGTAATGGAAAATTACTATCATACTGTTTTGCCCAACTGTCATATTGTATTGCTCAAGCAACAGCCTTGATCAAAAGGAAAACGTTGATGTATTAGTCTGCATCAACTAATACATCAACTAATACATCAACGTTTCCCTCAGGGATACGACCTTGAGTGCCTAGGAGGAGAGGTCTCCTCTCTAGAAGACGTCTGGGGTTCAGTTAAGGTCTCCCTCATTCACCAAAAGAGACTCTCTACTTTTATTGAACTCTAAGTGACCTAACATTCCAGGACACCATGGCACCAGTTAAGGTCGTATCCCTGGTTAATGAGGGAGACCTTAACTGAACCCCAGACGTCTTCTAGAGAGGAGACCTCTCCTCCTAGGCACTCAAGGTCGTATCCCTGATTTGTGGTATACCATATCTGTGGAAAACCCCAGACCAGTCTGATTTGTGAGGGAGAACTTATTTGTGGAAAACACCAGATGTCTTCTTGGGAGGAGACATCTCCTCCTCTCACTGAGAGGCGCTTATCCTTTATAAGCTCTGTGCAAACTTTGTTCGGGGTTGAACTGTGTGATCCTTCAGCGCTGAATATTTGTTGTGTCCTGTTTTGTCTCTAGAATAAATGCATGTTTGTTACTACTTAATTTAACGTTATTTGGTCATTGATTGTTCGAGATTTTCCATCAAAAAAGGCTCTCCAGGTTCTGAGCTAGAATTATAGCTTCAAAAACTAGAATTATAACTTTACAACTATTCTGTTAAAATGAATGTATTGTATTTTGTAATCTGCAATGGCTTGGCAGCAATGGTTCCCATATGTGTTTCATTGTACATAATTGATCCTGATATACAGTATGTTGGTAGGTTGACTGAACTTGGACTGTACTTTATGTAAATGTGCTTTTACAAAAGACAGCAGAACTTTCCTCATCCATAAACCTACTTGTTGGCGCATGAGACGGGCTTCCCTTTCTCTTCTGAATCAAGGTCCACTTTTCTTTTATCCCAGTTCACCTGCGACACACAATGACCCAGCCAATGAAATTGCATTGTCAATTAAAGAAGGGCGGGTGTGACTGAAGGACAGCCAATAAGGCGTTGTTTTGATGAATGACACATCCTACTGTGAAGGTGATGTCCAAGTGTCAAAGTCCTCAGAGGTGTAGTCGTCCAAAATGTAACGCAAACTCCTGCAAGGATGGCCCCCATTGAGTTTAATGGTCCCACCTAACACAATACATTTATACCTCTATACAGGCTGTCTGAAGATACAGCTTTGAACTAGCCTTTTACATCGCTTTGGTTCTAGAGGATAAGGTATGCCTTGAATTGATACTTTAAAAAGTTGTATATATATATTTATTTATTTCGTTTTATTTTTTTCATTAAAATTACTTTTAAATGTTTGATTAGATAACCATATACGGACCACAGGAAATCAAAGGCCACACTATTTAGTAAATTCCCGCTAATCCATGACTTACCTTGCAATGACAGGGTCAAACTCCTCCATGTCTTCCAACGATGGTTTCACGTTGACCAGCTTCTTGAACAGAACCAGCGGGAAGGGCAGGTTGATGATGTTGTGGTTGTACAGCGCGATGCCACACAGAACCCCAAACATGAAGTACTTCTGCAAACTGGCCGCTTCAACCTGGCTCACACACACACAAACACACCACACACTTGTTGTGGAGAGAGCAATGCTACAAGATCGGGCCACAGAGGTGATGTCGGCGTTGCAGCACAGCTGGTCGTCCATTACCACGCCAAGGTTCCTTCGTATATAGTATATTTAGGGTTGTCAAACTAATGTGACCTTGTCGGAAATGCCAGTTAAATTAGTTATTATATTGTTATACCCATTTTTTATGCAACTTTACATGTATAGTATTAATATACAATTGTAATAGAAAAGACCCAATAAAACTGCAAAGCAAAGCATTGGTCACCTTGGCAGGGAACCACGCTAGTGTCTGGTGGTCATTAAACATGAACATTTCTCTGGGTGACTCTGGGTGCATGAGCTCGTCAAACACATTGATGAAGAAGTCTCTCTTGTTGACCAGGGTCGGTTTCAGTTCTTCCTTAAACTGCACCTATAGGGACGATACATTACAGGCTTTATATAGTGCACTTCAGCCTCAGAGGACCTGACATGTCCCCATTACACAATGACACACCCAAACCCAAAACGCTCAAAGGGACAAGTACTCTCCAAAACCTAATTGGGATAGAAACCTTGAGAAGAAACACATCTAATAACATATGATATTATTAATAATAATAATTATATCAATGTAAATTGAAACGTTTGGTGACGCGACGCAACATTCAGCGGAGGGAAACGTTAGAGAGTTGAAATAATGACGGAAGTTTAATGGCGACATATTGACCAAGAGTTCCCTCTGGAAGACGCAGTGGTCGACTGAAGACAGGTGGCGGAAGGTGTCCTCAACAACATGTGTTCGTCTCAGATTGAGCTTGAACACGGGAGCGGCTTCAGGGTTCTGGCTGAGGTGGCCCGCAATTCCCTGCTCCACCATGGAAATGTGTACTTCATGACGGCGTTTATGCTGTGGGGAAAGAAGCAAGGCTCATCCAAATGTAGTGGAAATTTCATGAAAATGCACGGTCAAAGAATGAATGAAGTGTATATGATCCAAAACAACATATGTAATCAAGTACATTATGTTTCACTGCGTATGGCCTGAATATTAACAATGATGAAAGCCATGATGATAATATTTGGTGCATCAATTCTACATAGTAAGCTATGTGGCGTGTATCAAAAGACAATTGTGACACAAAAAAGGTGACATAATCCCTCTGACCGTAGTACCTTAAGATAAGCTGCCTGGATGTTAAAGATCGCACACTTGCAAGTGAGAGTCAAGACGAATGGATACCGGCAGAAGATGGCCGGTGTGTCCTCATTATCCTGAACAACAACAATTTATCATTTGACAGTTTGACATTTTAGAGCGCTTCATATTTTAACCACTACATCTCTGAAGCAGATTAATGGTTTTTGTGGAAAGCCCATTGATCATTAAGAAATTAGTGTGTGTTAAGGATGGAATGTGTCTTCACACAACCAATCATCACCCATCCTAAGATGCTGGATTTGAGATATTGTCTTCAAAGGAAAACGTATGAGTAAACGATGAATGATTTGCTTCTACCTCCATATGTGAAAATGAGATCCACATGTTGACATCCACAATAATGTTGACCTTGGTTTCAGTTTCGTCCACGTAGAAAGTGCTCAGCGGCACCTTCAGAGTTTTCCCAGCTTTATTAGCCTGTGAAAACAAACATATGCAAAAGAACGATATGAAATGATATGAACTATATTATACAAATAATATCATCACTTAGTATAATAACAATAATGTAAAAAATTATAAGATTACTTATAATATAATAATATATAATAATAAGAAAACTATAATTCTAATAACATGTATTAATATGCTAATAATATATTATTATTATTATTATTCTACGCTAAAAATTGTTCTGTTAGGACTGAGTGATGAGGTCTCCTTTCACAAGTTACTGTTAGTTCTTGAAAATGTATGAGTTCAGGTTCGTGGGTCTGACCTTGTACAGCATCTTGAGGGTCTCCAGCAGCACTATGACGTGATTGTTGTGAGTGAGCAGAAGGTCATTCCTCAGGAGGAAGGACAGGGCCTGTTTGAACACCGCGATGTGACGGGTCAAGATGCCAGGGGGCAGGGATGACCAACAGCCTCCTAAAACAACAACAACAACATTATACAAGATACATTCTATACTATATAATAATCTATACTACCTGTACTAACAGTAACAGTAATAATCTATAATATACATATTTACCAAATGTCCCTTTCAGTACAACTTATGCTGTATAATAACTTATCATGTACAGATAATATAGCTACCTCTAATAACCTATACATTATAATATACTATACATATAATAATATATGCTTATAATATTAGTAATAATATAATATATCAACTTACTATTTACCATATTCAGCCATAGATTTCCTAATCTCATAGGACCTCATCTCGCATCCAGCAGGCCTACTTTGTTATAGAACGTCTGGGGGGCGGGAGGCACAGAGCCGGGAACCAAGACTGAAAGGGGCGGAGCTACGCTTTGTTTCCCGTTTCGCTACGGAGATATTCTAAGAAGAAAACTCGAATGGAGCTTTCAGAGGGGGCTTTTAATAAGCTACAATAGCCAGTCTACACAGTCTTGATTTGAAACCTATACTTTACTGGCCGAGTTTGCGTTCCCCCTTATTACGTCCTTATAGATCCCAGCTTCCCGCAATACGATTGATCAAAACAACTATGAAACCGGAGAAAGTGGGCCCAGTTTTGGAGCTTGTCTGCCACCAGACTTTAGTCTGATTTGAGACTCCATAGGACCAAATTATATCAATCAGATTCAGGTTGGACGTGTGTGTGTGTGTGTGTGTGTGTGTGTGTGGGGGGGGGGGGGTGCTCACTTAATAACGCGGAGGTCTTGTCATTCAGCCGAGTGATAATCAGAGCCAGGGGGGTGACCACGCCCATCACGTCTCTGTCGTCTTGGAGAAGAGGACACGTCAGAAGAATCAGGATCACATTCGGCGACTTCAGTGCAGCCGCAACATTGAAGAGTTGGCTGAGGATACTGGAAAAATTGATCTAGATGGAAAATGGTTACATGGTTACAGTTAAAATGGGCAAAACGGGATGAGGACTATGCAGGGCAGAAGGAATTAAATGGTCCCCTAATATGTGTTCAGGGTCATAGTTTGTTGGATTTGGTCTTAGCTAGTTTTTTGATCCATGGGACCTCCAGCAACTGGTCAAAACCCTGGACAGCAGCCTCAACATCAACAATGGATTCCCCTGTCGTGGATGCAGACAGCCTGGCGAGAAGGAGACAGGTTAGGCACAATGTAAGAAGACCCAGGGCGTTCACCAGAAAACGTGCAGGTTATTCAGATGGAAAGATGATCTTATTGGCTGCACAGCTGTACTCCAATGGACACATTGGATGTGTATGAAAGCTGGGTTGGAAACGGGAGCTACGTGAACCAGCATGCTGTTTTAGGTGCGGTTAATACATCGGCAGCTCTGTTGTGGTACATTGCTCCGAGGATGTGTACAGGTGAGATATCTGGGAACTGAACCCAGAAGCAGCCACCCACCATGAAGAACTTACTTGGGTTTTGCGAAAGTAGTAACAAGGCTTGAACTCGTAGCAACCATCCACCGCATTTCCCTGCAATGCAAAGATTACGATACACTAGTCAGCACGGATGCCACCGCAGATAAAACATGGATATTATTATTATTATTATTTATGTATAACAACGTCGAAAGAATGCAATGACGTACGTCACTGCATTGTCATCGCCTTCTGTCATTGCCTTCCATCTTTGTAGTTTTGTTTCATTGAACCGCCCGATTGTTTCATCAAACTCCCTCTCCAAACTCTACAGAAAATCCACAGAAGAAGGAACAGAAATTAAAGCTCTGATGATCATTTATGGAAAACAATGTGGATAGGATATTGCGGTCGTGTTTTGTAGCTTATTCACAAGGGCATGTGCATTATATTAGCATTAGCTTGAGTATGTTTCCATCCATACTACACCTGAGTGCAGGACGAATAGAGGAAGTTTGTGTTCCATCCAGCTGCTATTTTCAAGTCTGCTTTGAAGTAGAACAAAAAGGAAACATGTTATGTAACGCTATGCTAGATATAATGGATGTTCTAACTTAACTACATGGGCTATACATCAAAATGATCCACTTTATCCCTCTAGATGCTCAGATCACATGAAAATAATACACACACACACACACCACACACTCAGTGGTTTAAACAGAAAAAAGAACAAACCTTTGGGTGGAGCTGCTGCACCATCAGTGGCCCACGGAAGCTGTACGAGAGCTGGTGTTGAAGCCTCACTCCCACTTTGACCTTTCACCCCGCTGCCAAAGGTCCAAATGCGGCCCGATGAGCCCAGCACTAAAGTGTGGTGGCTGGAAATACCAAATCAATATTTAGCACAAACTAATGCAGGCTGATGGTTACACTAAATAATCTTAATGAGTATGTTTTTTACGATTACATATTTGTACTAAAAATGCAAAAGTATATATTGTGGACTTTCCTAATTCTCCACACGTGTCATTTATTCAAGAAGAGCCTATTTTCAATGACAATTAAACCACGGTGCAGTTCTGAGGTCATGTGAGACGATGTGTTGAGATTAATACCTGCCGCATGCAATCTGCGAGACAGTTTCATCTACGCCCCGGACCTCTCGGGGTACAAGTTCACGGGCAGTAGAGCAGTGGCCCAGCTGACCACGGCTTCCATCTCCAAAAGTGAAAACCTTCCCATCCTAGAGAGCACAACAGAACAATTATACTGATAATTCAATGATGGTCTCATGTCAATGTGTGTCTCTTAGCCATATTGTATTTTACTGCACATTTCTGTTGTATTATTGTATTATCATTGTTTTGTTTTACAATACAATGTTAACAGAAAGATCACAATACACAATAGTTTAACATTTGCCAATAAGGGGCGAGCAGTCTTGTGTAAAATACCTTTGTTAGGACTACAGAGTGTTCTGCACCACAGCTTGCAGTGGCGACCTCTAGTGGTCTGAGAGCCGGTACTGCAACCACGTTAAACCTGCCTGTTGGATAGATGGAGGTCTTTACTATTCTCCAGTAGGTCTAATGGAAATGGAAATTATAATTGACTTGTAAAGAAAAATCCGACCAAATCTGAATCATCGTGCTAGGTACCTTTCTCGTCCACCCTCTTGAGTCCCAGTTGGCCCGCCTTGTTGGCCCCGCAGCAGTAGACCAGGCCAGAGAGAGCCAGCAGCAGGGTGTGGGTCCCGCCGGCCGCCACCTGGGTGACCGGTATCCCCATGAGAGAGGGCACCTGGGCGGGCCGGAGCTGCACGGACACCTCCTTCCCCAGACCCAACTGGCCGTGACTGTTGGAACCCCAGGAAAACACATCCCCGCCTGGGGAGTGTGTGTGTGTGTGTGTGTGTGTGTGTGTGTGTGTGTGTGTGTGTGTGTGTGTGTGTGTGTGTGTGTGTGTGTGTGTGTGTGTGTGTGTGTGTGTGTGTGTGTATGCGTGCGTGCGTGTGTGTTTGCATAGAGGGAGGAACAGCCACACATCATCACGTAAGCACAATACACCATAAAAGCAGATTGCTTAGGTCTACTTGGGCAAACATTTATTTATAGTGTAAGTGAAGCCCCTGAGATTTCTACGAAATACAATTTAGGCTGAGAGTTCTAGCCAGGAGGCAGGAGGTGTTATCCCCATGGTTACCACCGCAGAGTAGAACGGTCAAAATCTGGTTGCTTAGACTGGCAAAAACATATGATTTTACACCTGTTTACACCTTTTAGTAACATTGGCATAGAGATCATATTCATCATTCATCATACTAAGGCATTTAAAACAATAAACAAAACATGATTTTGGGTTCACTGGCATTTAAAATGTGTTCACTCGTGTTGATATTGAGGCGTAGGCAAGTATATGCATTTGTAATGACAAATAAATACAATATCAATAAATACTGCAAGCAAATGGGCGTGGCTAGTTCTGGAGGGACACTCTCATCATGTGCCGCCTATCAGCTGATGGGCGGTCAACTTAAGACTTTCCATCTCACACACACACTCCACACACGCCTCCACCTGCTTTGGTTCTGCTCTTGGTTCTATGTAACCTACACAATGGTTGGAGATATCTGATGCTGTATCTTACATCTGTATGTCATGATTGTAACCCGACAGCTGGGAGCATCCTGAAACAGTCGAGCCACACTAAAGTGTACAATTTCATGCAATTAATTGTTAAAACTATGACATGAGTGATTTAAAAAAAAAAGGAACATTTCGGCATTATTTAAATATCCCTACCATTCGATAAAGCCACAGAATGGTAGTTTCCACACGCCACATGGACGACCGGAATTTGAATCGGAAAAGGTACCAGCCTGCATGTTGATGAAGGAAATCACGTTGGTTTTCACCTTTCAGTGAGTTAATGAGTACATCGTTGATAACATTTTTTTTTTAACTTTTGCCAGTGACCACTTCACTATTAAGATGCATCTTGACCTTGGTCTTTGGATCATGGACGTGGTGTCTCCAAAGCCCAGCTGTCCGTCACCACCGGCCCCCCAGGAGTACAGCTCTCCCCTGGTGGACAGCAGGAGGCAGTGGTCCTGTCCGCAGGCCACGCCCACCGCCTTTTTACCCAACACACGTCCTGCAGTGGGGGACAAAATAGTCAAATACAAATGCAAATGGTTTTCTCTGCCCTGTCAGAGTCAGTGGTGGAAGTATAGGCCTACTACCACACTGTAGAAGTACTCTGTTACAAGTAAAAGTCCTGCATTGAAAATGTTACTGTTGGGAGTTGTGGATGTCTTGTGGGCCAGTAACTTTCCACTCTGCCGTTTGGCCTACGTGACTAGTTAGCTGTTTGGCCTACGTGACTAGTTAGCTTTTTGGCCTGCGTGACTAGTTAGCTTCACTCTTATCTGTTGGCCCTGGGAGGCCTCTGAGATGCACATGCTGCTGGTGTGATTTTGTCGTCTCAAAGTGAAACCTTGTTGTCCCTGCTCCCTGGATGGCCGTCTGGGAGGCGGGGGTGCGAGAGCGTCTCCACGTCTGCTTCCCAAGATGATTTGTTGTGTCTACATGTAAATGCTCCTCTGTTCTTCCCATCCCAAAATGTATATATGCTCTACTGTATGTATCTGAATAAACTTTGAAGCATTCCGAGTGATGCTGCCTTGTGTCACATTGATTCCCGAGCTCGCTGCTTTGCTACAGACAATCCAGAACCTGAACCTGAAAATGAACCTGAACTCCAGCCACAGTAGATGACCACTCGAAGCTGCGCATAACAGTTACTTAAGTTAACAGTACAATAGTATAGTCTAGTATAGTATAGTCAAAGTAGCAAAAGTAAAAGTACTCATTATGCAGAATGGCTCATTGCAGCAAAATATTATATATATATACTATATATATATATAATATTAATGGATTCTAATTATTAATGCATTCATGTGTTCAGCACTTTAATAGTAGTGTATTAGTGTGTATAGTACTGTTTAATTACAGTACTTTTGAGTAAAGGTATTTTCCAACACTGGAGGGAGGGTGTGAGTAGATAGTAAAGTGGTCGGGTTGGTGAACTCATCAATATAGTAAAACGGCATTGAAATTCAAGGGCAATTACAAAAAAAACCGTCATAAAACCATTATTAGGTCAGTTTAGAGCCAACGATGTGTAATCACCACCACCACCACAACAACCACCACCACCACCACCAGCACCCTTCTAACTTTCGTTTTCCTCCAACTTCCTCCAAACTTCGGTTGAAAGTGAAACTTAAAATGCAAAACAGGCTGAATGAAAATAAGCTCATCGTATGAAAATGAGTTCAGCATGTAAATGTCCAATAGTTTCATGATGATTATGTGTCGATATGTTTCCTCTATATAGCCTTGAATAAATAAAATGTCTTAATGTCAATACATACAACAAACAAAGCACACAAAATACAAAAGTGCTCTTATGGTGTAGGCTACATATATATATATATACTGTATATAGGAATAATAATAATAATAATAACAGCTCACCTGGCTTCGTGGTGTGGCCCTCGGGAGCGTCCCGGCCCAGCTGGCCCCTCGAGTTCCCGCCACCGGACAGCACTTGTCCGTCGGCGGTGAGGAACAGCGCGTGCTGCTCCCCGCGACGCACGAGCGCGACGTCCTGGTTGACGCTCCACGACACTCGACGTGGAGTTTGTTGTGCTGAGCAGTCAGTCGTCCAGCTGTACAGCTCCATGTGTGAATAGAACACTCAAACTCTCCACTCTAATAGAAGAGCGCAGATAAAACAGCGCGTCACGGTTGATGGTTGGACGTCCCACTGACTGACTAACTGAGTGACTGGGCGGAGAGACTGGGAGGAGAGACTGGGAGGAGAGAGAGAGACTGGGGTGGGGGGGGTCTGTTCGCTCAGATGGGAGAATGTCATGGGCGGTTTTTTTCGTGCGCCATTCGTTATTACATCATCATAACACAGGGGCCATTCTGAACAGTACGCAAAAGAAGTAGGCAAAAAAACAAGAGAATTTTTTTTAATATATACACAATAATATAAAATAAAATGATAATAATAATAATGAAACAACTAGAAAAATTCCAAGGAAATTTTGAGGGTGAGAGAGATACACGTATGTACTTTGAAGTAATGTTTCATTAGCACACTAACAATCCCTACAAATAAAACTGTACTTTTGTATTAGCAAGGTCATTACTAGGTCTTGATCTTCAAATCAAGAATTACATACACAAAGCACACACACAGCATAAACACAACATAAAATACATAGGCCTCTACTCAAACACACACACACACACACACACACACACACACAGTATACAGACAAAAAAATTGATAATGTGTTATATGAAATTACGGCCACACCCCTTCTCACACACACACACACACACACACACACACACACACACACATATCCAAACACACACACACACACACAGAAGGGGGCTTGGCTTTGGCGTCACCGCCATAGCCACGCACCCTTCACGCACACAGAAGGGGCGTGGCTTTGGCGTCACCGCCATAGCCACGCACCCTTCACGCACACAGAAGGGGCGTGGCTGTGGCGTCACCGCCATAGCCTCGCCCCCTCGCCTTACACACAGGCACACACGCGTGTGTGTTTGGGGGCGTGGCTATGGCGTCACCGCCATAGCACGCCCCTTATGGGGGGGCTCGACTTGTTCGAGACCAAATGGCGCCAATATGAATACTGCTTAAAACAGAGTGGCTGGACTCCTGTCACTCCGACGCTCATAAATCAAAAAGTATAAGTACGTTTGTTTCCATAGTTACATATATGTGACCGTCACAAGTTTGGGTGTGTGCGCGACGAGGGGCGTGGCTATTGCGTCACCGCCATAGCCACGCCCCCTCGCCAAACACAGACACACGTGTGTTTGGGGGCGTGGCTATGGCGTCGGGATGGTAATTTAAAAATGGCGTAATGCGCAATGATTCTGCTTCAGCAATGCAAAATGCGGACGATTTAGTCTGCACTGCTGTCACGCTCATAAATCCAAAAGTATAAGTCCGTTTGTTTCCATAGTTACATATATGTGACCGTCACAAGTTTACCTCCGTTTTGATGTATAGATTACGTATGTGGAGTTAATATTGTGGGCGGGGTGGCAGTTTTAAAAATAGATTTTTTTTTTCGTCTGCTGTATCTGTGACGCTGACGTCACCCGCTCTAACCCACCCAATACACACCCATGTTAAAGTGTCTGAGGAGCTGAAAAATCTATTAAGTCGAACTGTAATTGGGTAAAAAGTATGAATGTTATGACAATTTTGAAATCATGTGTGAATTCATCCAAGTGTCCTGAACGTTTTAATGTTTGAATGGAGTTTCTACCTGAATGTATGAATGAATGGGAAGAGGTTGAATATGAGTGGTTTTTGACACATTTTGAAACATTCACCCCCATTCATTTCAATGGGGAAAAATGCTGTAAAATGTTTATGAAAAGTAGTAGCACGTTATTCCCGGTCAAGGTGCACATTTTGATGTCTTTTTTTGCGTGTGCTGGCAGCGCGCCGAATATATGTATGGAAGAATAAATAATAAAGAAGTATGCAGAAGAAGTAATAGAGTGCTTTGCATTGCAAAGGCACCCTAATTATATATACACACACACACATACATGAGAACGGCACAATATACATAATAAAGATACTAAATAAAAAATGTTCTGTCATGGAAAAAAAAGAAAACACATGTTCTTGAAAATGTAGGAATGGGAGATATAGCCTATGAATCCAGAAGTATTATAAATGTACAAGTAAGCAAGGGCAGATGCACAAGACTTATACATATATACTGTATATATATATATATACATTCTTTTGTCCCAGGTCGAATGTGCTCCTCCTCTGACCAAACAACCGGCCCCAGCCTGCAGGCTCCCCAGTAACATGGGTCTGGAACCCCCCACCCCCCCCCCCCCCACTATCACCATGTGATAGGGGGACCTATCACCATGTAATATTAGGAATCACTAAAGGTAACAATCTCATTGGTGCCGTGCCACATAAGCGTTGATTTCGCCAACCAATCAAATTGGCCCTTCCCCTGACAGTGCATTCCTGTGATGTTACGATATCCAAGATGGAATACACACCCACAGAGCCATCATGGAACCCAACATATACACCCAGCTGTTCACATACAGCCAGAGACAATGGCATCTTGCCCAGAACGCAACGCCCGACTCTCCACCCATCGGCTAGTCGTATCACCGTAAGCACGGCTTTGAGATGCACATCACAGAAACACTCTTCCATCAAGACCGAGGGCTGTGATAGACACACAGCGTAGCGCCCCGCTTCTTCCAGACAGACTGCAAAGACAGCACCTTCAACCTTCACAGAGCAGAGTCGGTGCGTGGAGAGGTCCAAGAAGGCCATGGTGTCATTATCTGTGGACAGGAGCACAAAGCTTCCAGCGGAGGGCGTCTGGGAGATCTGTGGCCGACCAGCAAAGGATTGAGGGAGTTGAAACTGCCGAAGTGTCGTCTCGTCGGTTAAACTTCCAGGTGTACAGCCCTCCACTGGAACCCATCACCAGCACAAAGTCTGGCTGTTGTGGAAGCATGTGGAACGCCACAACACGATCAGAGTTTTCTGCAGAGGGGAATCGCTTGCTGATGGAGCCTGGACATAGGCTTGCGGCCAGCAGGTCTCCTTGGCGAAGGCCAAGCAAGAATGTGCTCTCAGGTGACACCTTGGCATCAGCTAGGTAAAGGTGTATGTGGCACACAACAGTGCCGCTTTGCAGGTTCCAAACCCTTGATGGGGCTCTCTCACAAATACTCACCGCAGATTTGCTGTTTGGGGTGAGGAGAACGTCTGTCGCACCGCTGCCACTGATACGGAAGCTGTTCTGACACATGTCCATTTGCCAGATGTAGATGTCTCCACCTGAGATTGTCACAAGATGGCGGTTGTCCGGAGAGAGTTTGAGTTTTTTCACAGGCCCATCATGAAAGAAGTTTACTTCCGGATGTCCTGTTTTGCAAGCTCCAACCCCATACTGTCGTTGAGCCGTTCGGCTGTGTAAAACCTCTCCCCAACTTTATCCGCCACCACCTGCCTAATGCCAGATGACATTTTGGGGGGCATACCTGCTGCATATATCACTTCAGAGTCCCACATTGAGAGACAGCCATGAGGAGCGACAGTTACAAAACCTGAAGGCTGTTTTGAGGAGTCTCGGAATGGATGTGCTGCTGCTTGTGTCAAGGGAAAGAACACACTCCCCACTGCTTATCTTCCACACAAGGACAAGGGAACAGGATTGTAACAAAGCCAGAAATAGATGACCTTCCTGGGCTAGCAAAGCATGAATGAAAGCCTTTCCCTGTGGAGCCATGAACTGGCCCCACATTACCCATTCACTTGTGTTCCACACTGTTATCTGTTGGGCGCTGCATAACAACAAGGTTGCTAGTTCATATGAGTAATCCATATTGAGAATGCTGTTGCCATTTTCATCACTACAACACTTAAGTAAAAAAGCAGGTTGGGAATGTCTTCCATTCACTTTCCAAAGCGTTATATTCCCGGTAATGTCAACACATGCCATATCCCACTGTTCGTCGCAGAGGATGATTGATATAATTGCATTCTGATTTGGGTGTGAACATTCACAAATGGGTTTGGTGTTATTCATGTCAAAGATAGCCACTGCGCCTGTCTCCTGCCCACAGTACATGTAACGACCATCAGTGGAACAAACCAAACAGGTCACAGAGCTCTGACACCAAAAAGTCAGGGGGGTTGTCATTGGTGCCATGAAACACACAAACAAAACAATTGTTTTTCCACCACACACACAGATTTTCCTTACTCTCCACACATCCCTCAATCATGTGTGTGTGTCGATTTACCTCACCCTGAAACTCCTCGGTTTTCAGTGGGCCCTCAACTTCCACCAACATCTCTGGACTGGTGACATCCAATAGGAAAAGCATGTGGCAGTAAGTGGACAGCAAGATTCTTCTACCGGTACTCCTCACTTGAGAAAACTTCACTTTGAGTTGTTTGTTGCTCAAAGAGAGTTCCTCTACCTCCCTCCATGGGCTTCTCCACATCCAAGCAGAACCACTTTCCGTTACCCCCACTAGAACATTGCTCGCTGTCACAGCGACATTAGTGGTTAAACTTGCATCTTGTATCACCTCACTCAGGGAACACTGAATTGAGGGAACAGTGGAAGACACGGGGCAAAGTACAATGCTTATGCCGCCTCCTCTTCTTTCCCTGTCCTGCTCAATCTCCTGAATGTAGACCTCCAGTTCTGGGTAGACTCTGACATACAGAAGAAGTCTGTTCTCCATCAACATTGGGAGCTCCTGGGGTGAGCTGTAAAGTATGCATGCAGTGGATTTCAGCATGCTTGCTAAAAGGGCTCGTTCCCTGGTTAAAGTAACCACTTCTAACCTCCTCTCTCCCTTCAACATGGCTACCAGTTCCCCCAAAAAACCTGCTTGAACCATAGCCTGATGAAAGCCAAGTGACAGTAATAATGTACGCTCCAACTCCTCCCACCTATCACTCTCTTGCAGATGATGGGGCAACTCTAGGATCTTCTTTAGGTTCACTAGACCTACCTCTTTGCAAGCAGAGGATGGTTCTGGCGGTTCTGGAGATTTGAAGAGAAACGGCTGGCATGATGGCTGCCTGTCTATGTACACTGTTATTTGGGAAGTTTCAGAAAAAGACGCATTGGTCTGGCTTGACCCTACGTCCTTCATTCCTGACGACTCTGGCTCCTTTGTAATAACGAGTGGTTTTGCATTTCCAAAGGCCCATCGGCCATTGAAATAGTCTGCCATCACCTGAATGAAGCTGCTTCCTCAACTCGGGACAACCTAGATACTTCTTGGTCACTACCAGGTCGAAATGCCTGCACACTGAAAACAACACACATTTCCCGGCAGCCACGGATTTCCTGGAGAGAAAGGTCCTCAAGTCAAGCAGGAGTCTCTCCACATCCACATGTGGTACCCTCAACCTAGATGGCTGGGCTTCACCTCTCAGCACGTATTCCATCATCAACACCTCATCATCACTGGACAGGAGGTCAGTGAGCTCTGCTTCAGTGAGTCCAGTCCTGGAAAGTGTGAGGTAGGATACGCAGCGACGCACCAGAGACGGGCCGTGTTTATGCTCGAATAGGTCCAGCAATGCCGAAATGGAGGCATGGACGCCATTGGGGAGCGATGATTCCATTACTTCTGAATCTAAGAAGATCAAAGATAACTCAGCATTATCAAGACAGACATGACAACAGTGAGATTCACAGTACACTACTAACAACCTAAACATTTGGAAGAAGATACACTTTTGAAATAGATATTTTTTCTCAACAAATTTTAAACAACCATTTTATTCACTGAAATTGTCTCGGTTGTGGTTCATGGTTTGATTAGCTGTGCTATAAAGGATTACATATAATATGAAAATGTTATACCTGAGGTCCAGAGCAAGGTGTGTGAGTGCAGGAGACGAGCGTAGAAAATCAAAGGACAAGAACTCAGAACCTGGTTAACCAGAGTCTGCTGCCCAGATGTTACTCTTCTTCCAGAGCTGCTGAGCAGGGATGCAACCATCTTGACACACTGTCTCTTCTCAACTGACTTCAACTCTACAAACTGATAGCCTCTACACTGTGTCGGACCCGTTTTCATCCACAGACCGTCCCTCTCCTCCTCATCCTCCTCCTCCTCCTCGGTCGGCACAATGCTGTACGAAACAGGGTGATGCAAAGAAGTGTATTCTGGGTAGTGTAGTTGGATTGCTTGTAAGGCCTCCGTGTTCCGGTTGGACACTGACAGAATGAGTTTGACACTAGGAGGGATGGGGGAAGGAAGGCATTCGACCATGTGGTGTTGTTGGACGTTGATTTGATCCAGGCCGTCTAGCATCAGGACAACCGGCCGTTTGGGAGAAGGAAAACGGGAGAGGAGTGAGGAGAGTTGATCTTTGAGCCAAGATGTAGAGAGATCAGGTTCAAGATACTGGCGAGGGAAACTTTGTTCAGGTTTGTGTTCTGGAGGGTTAGGTTCTTGGGGCTCAGGGTCAGTGCTAGAGCATTGATTAGACTTGGAATGGTGGTTCTCAGCACTAGAGGGGGCATAGTTAGGGTCCAGGTTAGAGGGCAGGTTTTGGTAGAGGTCAGGGTCGGAGGTAGAGTCACATGGTTGTCTGTAGCCACAAGCTATTTGATAGCACAGGCTGGAGAGAAAGTGCTTTGTGGATGGGTTAGTGGCAATGTTACCAAAATAAGGAATCATCACAGGGTCTTGATCAGCTAGCCACAATTCCACCTGTATTTGGAGAAACAGACACAGAATTGTACTTCGTATGAGGAAAGGAAAACATCACCTACCCCTAACTTAAAATAGGCACCAATACCACAGTTGTCTATGTGGTAACTAATTAACAAAGATAACATCAACATCTTCAACTTTTTACCTGCTGGCAGCAGTGTGCAAGCAAGACTGTTTTGCCAGTGCATGGCCCGCCTCCCACTACTAGTGGGCGATGTTTCTCCATTTCCAACAAGTAGGTTTTTATCTGCAAGCAAAAACAGTCTTAATAGTGGAAGATCTGAGTTTATTACGATGATTATACATAGACATGTGTGCATAGCACATGTACATCACAAGCCATTGATGTTATTAGCTTTGTGTGTTTAAAACATACAACATAAAATCTAATTAAAATCAATACAAAAAACATCAAACTTTTTCTGACCTTTTCCTCTTCTGGGCGAGTGACATCATAAAGACGCGACAAGATACAAGACAGCTCCTGCTGTCCGGCCAGCTCCCTAGCCAATGCGTCATCAAGGTGCGACAGGCGACAGACAGGTAAGCGCTGATTAATCAGGTCCAACAGGTCAGAATACACCTGGTGGCAGAGAGATTGGCTGTAGGCTCGCCGCCTGGCTGTCGTGTAACCGCAGCGATGGTCGCATTCCGTGGTCGTGGTGTACACCAGGAGCTGAGAGGAAGTGATCAGGCTTGGCAGGAAGTCATCACAGAGCTGGGACAGGAAGTGGTCACCAGAAGGCTGTGTAGATACAACGCAATATTAGCAGAGTAGAGGAGAGGAAGTAATCACAGGGATATAATGTATGTAACGATTAGGTATCGACCACATCACAGCATATATTGACACATCAAATCAGCCTTGGATTAAGTTTTAATCTCTGGGCCTTAAAGGGGAACTTTGCTGCTTTTCAATGGTCTTTGCAGCATTTCAATGTGCTTAGTATATGCAAATAAACAATGTTTACCTTGAATGAGAATTTGTCTGTGCTGAGCCCCAGAGATGCAGAGAGCATAATGCCGATAGATAGAGATAAGGCCGAGATAAGCGTATTGAGATAGATTCAAGATTCAAGAAGTTCAATTGTCACAGGATGAGCAGTTGGCAGGATGTGCAGTGGGCAGGATGTGCAGTGGGCATCTTCACACTTTCATATCACTGGCACATCCTGTATGTGAATGTGACAACTTCTTGAATCTTGATCTCTAGCTCCAATAGCCTTATCTCAGCCTTATCTCTATCTATCTGCATTAGGGATATAATGTGTTCAGATAAGGGCTGAGTTCCCCTTTGAATCTGAACCAATGTTTACGCTTATAAAAGGTGTAACCCACCAGCAACTAAACTGATGTTTGGAAATTATTTTGTAACTAATTTGGGGGCAAGATTTGCCCCCGCGCTCTCAGCACACTTGATGTAAACTGATTTGATTTCAATCTACAGAGGATAACTAGTACATATGCTTGTCATTCATACGGCAGGTGAGAGGGCACTGTGATTGTGGAGTGTTCCATCTGCCTCGAAGTGGACAGAGATGGATTGTGGGTAGTGTATTAATAGGCTACAACACCCTGGTTGTTATACCAGTATCTGTGGAGTGAGGAGCGGGTCTGGGTCCGAATCGCTCTGCTTGTTCTTGTTCCTCTGGCCACGTGCGTTGAGGATCCTGTGAACATACACCAGGCAGCATCTCACGGGGCCGTCGCCGGGGCCGTCGCCAGAGCCACCCCCCCGCAGTGCCAGCCGCAGGTCCGCATCGAGCTCTGTAAAGGAATCCAGTGGCCTGTGTTAGTAGGACGAGACATATACACACACACACACACACACACACACACACGCACACACACACACCACACCACACACACACACACAATGGGCTTACCCGATCTGAGATAGTCGTGGGCTCTCTCTTGCATCATTAGACCCTTCTGGACACATAGACCCAGAGCGCTGTGGAATACTTTCAGCAACTCCTCTCCTTTGTCCGTCCTGTTTCTCTGTTGTTCCGTCTTCACCTCTCCCTGTGAACAAAGGACGGAACGGGCTCTGTGTTCCACTGTTTATTTCATGAAGACCACAGACGGTCCGGATGCAAGGGGACACCAACAACAACAACAACAACAACAACAACAACAACAACACAAATGTTATTGGTTGGGGGCAGGGCAGGGAGGGATTGAGAGGACAAAGGAAATGAAGTGGGCATAAGTTTGTTCTAAAAATAGAAATAAGAAAATGTAATCTTTGAACTAAAGCTGCCATTTTGTATGCCATTGTTTTCCAAAATGAATTTAAATTAACTTTAAATCAACTTAAAAATTAGAAACACATCATTCAATGTGAATGATGGAATCATACATAGCTCTCCACAGGGCCGTGGCTTCGACCAGCAGGTAGCCGCAACCAATAGGAGGGCGGGATGGAGTTCTCGTCTCTCAGGTACGCCTCCTCCAGGGCGCTGGTCGTGAGTCCCGCTTGCTGGCACACCTGGAGCAACATCTGGTATTCTGCCACCTCCACATGAGAAGGCAGACTGGCCGTGCCATACTGATGTCCCACCAGTGCCTGCAGTGCCCCCATGTGGACATGGAAGGAACATTTAAAACTAGTATGCTGTTATTACAGTGTCATACCTTAATTAACATCTTATTCTCAATTCATAGCAGCAGGTCTGTTACAGGGCTTCTGGACCACATGCTGGTGAATGAAGACTTTATGATCAGTCACACTTCTCACCAGTAAGAAGGGGCCATTGGAGTTGTTTTGACACTCATCTATCAGCTGCTGTCCTGGTCCTCCGGTCCGGCCATCTCCTCGGATCACTGGACTCATAGGGATCAGTCACCTACAGGGACGCATGCACACAGACCCCGCTGCAAATAACGTGTCACATTACACCAAACCACAGATGTACTTTGCATTGGGTTTAAAACACAAGAGGACAAGCGGGAGACCCACTTGAGACAAGTTAAGGCAAAAACACACATCCAGGCACACACACATACACACAGTGCTCTAAGTGGGCCGGTACGGTAGGTTTTGGTTTTAGAGTTAGGGTTTCATATTAGGGTGAGAGTTTCATTTTCATCTTTTATGATTTGGGGTGGGTTTTGGGCATAGGGTTTCTGTGTGTCACTGCAGGTGTCTCCGTGGTGCAGTGGGCAGACCTGTTGGGAAACCCCCTGGATACTCGGGTTCAAGTCCTCATCATGTTTAACTCAGTCGAAGCCTTATGTAAAACTCAATGCTGTCATGTCAATTGTTATGTTATAATAAAATGTCCCTGTGGAACAGCGCACAGAGCTGTACGTTAACCCTCTGGAGACCCAGGTTCAAGTTTCATAATCGGGTTATCTTTTCATATTAGGTGGTAAGTTGCTAAAAAATGTACCTTAAAAGCTGATCCCCAAAAAAGTTAATCAGTTAGGGTTTAGGTTTACAGTTAGATGGAGAGAGAGAGAGAGAGAGAGAGAGAGAGAGAGAGAGAGAGAGAGAGAGAGAGAGAGAGAGAGAGTGGGGGTAGGGGTAGTGTTAGGATTAAGGATAGGGTTGGGATTGGCGTTAGGGTTGGGGTTAGGGATAAGGACTAGGGGGTTAGGGTTGGGGTTAGGTGTAAGGTTAGTGTTAGGGGTTGAGATTAGGGTTTGGGTTAGGGTTGCGGTTAGGGTAAGGGTTGGGGTTAGGGTTAGGTTTTGGGTTAGGGATAAGGTTAAGGGTTGAGTTGGGGTTGGGGTTAGGGTTGGGTTTGGGGTTAGGGTGGTGGTAGGGTTAGGTTTAGGGGTTAGGGTTAGAGTTGGGGTTTTCCCCCACTTCAAACACTGCTTATACACACACGCATGCATACACACATACATAATATACGCACACACAGGTGCAGAAGTACACCACCTATTCATTTTAAGACATTCAGGGACAACTAGAAGTGGAAGAAAGGTGTTTTTCTGAGGACAGCTCACCGTGAGATCTAGTCCCAGGTGTTCCTGCAGTGCTCTCGTAGTCTGGGAAACACAGTTCTCTCCAACGCCCTGCGCTCCACCACCGAATCTACTTACACACACATACACACACACACATGCATCCAACACACAAGGCAACCTCATTGGACAACTCACACCAAGACTTGGTGTCCCAAGACTTTGGGACAGCGGCTAAAGACAGAGGGCCTAAGAAACACACGATGATGTGATTTCTAAAAGAGTTATTTCCTCGATCCATCCAGAAACTAGACTACAACAACGTAACCTTAACTGAGGAGTGGCTCACCAGTCACCAGCCTACCTTCAGGGTTGGAGATGAGATAGAACTTCAAGTCGGATCCCAGCGAAGACTCTTCCATTACCCCTGGTCCCAATGGTTGTGTTGTTTCAAATAAACAACACACAGGCTTCAGTGTGGAGGCTTTGCATCGTCCACAGTCAGGACACGGTCCACTCTACCAGTCGTCCAGCTTCTTACATATATGTTCTAATCAGTAGAGAGGCTACAACGAGTTGAACACTCTGGAGAACAGGACAGCCTCCCCCCCCCTGCTTGTGTCCTGGAGCAGGACAGGACGTTCATGTGGCCACTGAGCCGCAGATGGACGCTCACACCCATCCTATAGGAGGAGGGCTGAACACACAACACACACACACACCCATAAAAACAAACATCTGATTAATTTTCCCATATTTTTTATTAACATTTGTACACAATAAATACAAACTTTGTTGTTGTGGTTTTTTTTTTACAGCCAATATGAATATGCCAAAATCAATGTTGCCCCTCCCCTTTTATTGATAACATGGCAATAACCTATGAAGAGACAGAAGGCCAGTCGTTTCACCACATTTATTATATAGCAGCTGTGCGACTTCCCCTCATGAGAAAAGAATGAGAATAACAAAAACAAGCTCAGAACGAATCATGGAAACATTGAACCGGCCGGGGGTGACTTTTAAACTAGGAGAGGTATGAACGGTGGGAGGGAACTGTCCACACCAAGGGCTCCATTCATGGGTTTGATTGTTGGCTGCAGAACGTGGGACATGTCTGTAAACCATAAACTTCAAAACAAGTTTCAACATATTATCTTATAAGACCTCAGAGAGATCAACAACAGGCTGCTGTCCCAATTACCTCGTCAAAATAACCATAATCCTGCTACTTCTTGGAATTCAGGTGAGCGACAACAAGGTGGACCCAACAGGCTTTGCTAACGCCTTGCGTTGTCTTTTTTTTTTCTTTTTTTTTCTGTGTTACACAAGACATCATCGTGGACGCAGTTGCAAAAAGCAGAAGTGAGGCTCAAAGAAATCGTTATCGGTTGTTCGCCCCTCCAGCGACAGGAAGGAAACACTTAAGCCTGCATTTGATCCCAGATTGAGACTTTGGAGAGACTTGTTTCTCCTTCGCCAAACAAAAACCAGTCCGGCAGTATAGGGCCATGTTGCGCGGAGACAGAGCAGACTGTGTTATTTAAAATACACCCCTCACCTCTCTCTCGTCTCTCTTCCTATGAGAAACGGTACACATATGATCCACACACATCTGCTCACACATGTCTCAAAGGCCAAGCACGCCAGTTGTCTCCATCTGCATGAAGATACACACTTCAACTGTATTGTGAATGTTTCAGTCGATTGGTTAACACGAATTTCCAACTTAACCTGCGACATCCCTTAAAAAGACGTGGCAGGTTAAAATAATAATAATAATTATAATAATTATATAAAATAATACAAAATAAAAAACAAAATCAGTCACACTGATACAAAGAGGATCGCCCACATAGCTTGAGTGATTAGAATTACTGTGCGTTAGATAAATTAAAAGTCCTACGATGCCCCGGGGAGCAGCACAGCTAGCGCAAATATGTCGGCGGACAACACACTGCTACCTTTAAAATAAATAAAAGTGCTACATTGCCTTTTAGGCAGAAGGGAAAATGGCTTTGAGGAAGTTTTTAATAAGATAAATGACCTCTGATTCAAGCAAAGAAAGATGCGATTTTATCTTGCTCCGTTTGCACGTCTGGTTTGCTAGCGTTTTCTATTCAGCGTTTTGAAACAGCGTTTCAAAAAAAAAAAATCTTTCACATCACATACATCTTCCATTTTTCCTCGTTGGTCGTCACACGGGCAAAGTTCAACCCTAAAACAACGAAAACTACAAAAGGTGTGTGGGGGGGGGGGGGGTGTGATGCTGAGCTGAATATGCGTGTTAATACCTCTCACGCTCACAGCTCTGTCACAGAAGCTTAAAGAGAAAACAGGTCTGCTCAATGAAATTACATGAAATGTAAATAAAATACACAATAGGAGGAGCCAAGGTGGGTGGGTGGGTGGGTGGTGGAGAAGAGGGCATGCAAGGATTAAAGTAATACGGATTAAAACACTTTCCATTTGACACATCCGGGACCCTGACTCCATTTTGTTTTGTTCATTTTCACCCTGTCTCAATCTCCTTACATGAAACCGCTCCATTCCATTCCACATGCGTTTCCACAAAATCACCGCAAAAGAGGAATCCATCTATCCTGTTGTCTCGGACCCATGGTCCAGGACCCCCATACCCCCTCCTCCACCCCAGCTTCTGCACTGCAGATGTCTTCCGGGACTAAATATTAGCGATACAGTCAGAAGGAAGAGTCAGAGTAATACAGCCGGCCACGCGCGTGTGTGTGTGTGTGTGTGTGTGTGTGTGTGTGTGTGTGTGTATATGTGTGTGTAGTGGTGTGTTGTTCACAACACTAATAATCTGCGTGTGCGCACGCATGTCTGGAAACACATGAAGAGAAGGAGCAGGATACCAAGGAAAGGAGAAAAGGAGAGGAGAGGAGGAGAGGAGGAGAGGACGAAAGAAGGGCTGAAGTAAGGACTAAAACGCCCGGGCGGATCCAGCCACCCATTCCTCTCTCTCTCTCTCTCTCTCTTTATTGATTCACTTGCTCTCTCTCTCTCTCTCTCTTCTCTCGCTCTGTCTCTCTCTCTCTCCTTCCTCCCTGCTGTATTTACAACACACCCTTATTATTTTGTTCTGAAAAGTGACGACGAGTCCAAGCGTCCACGACATATCCAGCAGGCTGAACTGCATCAGAAGTCTTGTGTGTTAATGTCTCCTGCTATGAGCACAGTAATGTACTGTAGTCAATACATTGAATGGGAGGGCGTGGGTGGGTGGGTGGGTGGGGGGGGGGGGGTTGGGTTTCCTGCCATAACACAATTCTGTCTCCAACTCCCACCCTCTCAAACTCAACCAACCCCCAACTCTCACAATGAGGTTTCCGCTTGGCAGCAAGTGGGTTTTTAGTTTGGTTTTTTTTGTACGCAAACATGCCACGTCTGCAAGTGTTATAATTCGAAAAACGTTTTTTCTCTTTGCTTTTTTCACGTTCATGTTGAAAGACAGCCTTGATTCATTCAGTGGGGGTTTTTGTGGGCTTCTCTCCCCCTCTGAATCAATAAAGGTTGATTGAACACAGCAGGATAACCTAAGTCTGGCAGCTCGCTGACATGGTGTCTTCTAATACGTTGGCATACAGTCGGACCACCTTGTTGCTATGCCAAGAACCATTTAGGAGCGACGCCCCCCCCAACACCCCCCTCCTCCGCCTCCGCCTCCTCTCCTCCTCCTCTCCTGCCGCTTGCCGATCTCCAACTCCTCTTTTGAAGATGGCCACTGGACTTTAAGGCGAGTAGGAGGTGGAGGGGTTGGGGTGGTGGTAGTGTGGGTGGAGGAAGGCGCTGGGTTACGCTCCACGCTCTTTAGGGGGGCGGAGCCTGCGGTCCCTTGCCCACACCGGCTTTATTCTCCAGTGCCTCCTCCTCTTCA
>PIJE02000116.1:305619-310619 GCA_002895965.2 Coryphaenoides rupestris
CTCCTGGTCATTGAGGTCCGCTAGCACACAACAGAATAAATGCCTAACGCTGCCGTGTTGCTGGAATGCACCACGCAACAGGTTAAAGAACCCACAGCTAAGTTTGTTTTTAGGTGGCGAACTGAGAAACTGAGCTTTTAAGAAGACAAAAGGTGGATCAGGCAATAAGTTGTGAGGAGTTCAGAAGGACGAATGGGGAAAACTTTGGCTAATTGGCCAGACAAACTGTAGAGTTTTAGGCTAACTAAGCTAAGCATGGTCTGGTTTTGATCTTTGTTCGGTTCAATCATGATGCTTTACCTGGTGGATATGGGATGAAGGGTACTTAGTAAAGCAATATCAAGTATTTCACTTCTGGTTCATTGTGTGGGAATCTTTTCCCTCGAAGGAACGAGGAAAGGTTGTGTTTCTTAGTGCTCCGTCTCTATTCCAAACAATACGTCAAACCAATGAGAACAGTACTGTGGTGTGTGTGTGTGTATGTGGTGCGTTGAAATGTGATGGGATGCACGTCTGTAAGTATCAACGTCGCTGGTGGCGTGCGCGTCCTATGTTCTAAGTATGATTGTTTCTGTGGCATTTGTGGAGGTTTCTCTGAGGTATCAATGTGTGTGTGATGTGATGTGTGAGTTCTACCACCACCACCACCACCACCACCAGCCACCACCACCACACCACCACCATCAGCATGCGTTCACGGCGGTCCACGGTTTGTCCCGCTTGCTCCTCCTCCTTCCTCCCTTCCCTCCTCCTCCTCCCTCTCCGTTCTCCGCCAGGTCCTTCCACCAGCACGGAGGGGGAACACGCCACCCTCCGTTCAGCTCGCCCTCCCAGAAAGCCGTCGTCCGTCTGCGCTGGTTCTGCAGGCTCAGCAGCCGGATGACCGCGCCCTCGGCGAACGAGAGCTCCTCCTCCGCCTGGCCCTCGTAGTCGTAGAGAGCGCGCACATACGCGTCTGTGGGGGGGAGAGAGCGAGAGACAGAGAGAGACAGAGAGAGAGAGAGAGAGATGGGAGATCAGATGACTAGTGCAGGTAACCTGGTGACTTGGAGGAGAGGGTAGGGGAGGTAGGGGGTGGAAGTGCAATATTTTTAGGGTGTTGCTGTGATCATGACCCTACCCTTGACGATAGGTATTATTAGGTAGGGTAGAGGTTGGTTGTATGCTCCCTGTCCACCATGCTCCATCTAACCATCATGTGGTCTCTGATTTTTAGGGCTTTGCTGTCATCATGACTGGATACCTGGCCACCCCACCTGACAGCTTGCTCTCCAGCCAGCAATCCCATCACTCCTTTTACCATCTGTACTTTGTCACTTATAATTGTAATGCTTTGTTATTCCTTTTTATGCCCATATGACTCCCATTGCACTCTGAACCGTCCCTGGAAGGAGGGATCCCCCACTCTGAGTTCCTCCTCCAGATTTCTTCCTTGTTAATTAAGGGAGTCGTTTCTTGACCTTAGGGGAGCTAGTGCTAGGGGGGTGTCATAATCACATGGCCCATAATGATATACCCTGTGAAGCCCTTTGAGACTGAAACTGTGATTAAGGGCTATACAAATCCAATTGAATTGACTTGACTTGGAAGGGAGGGAGAGAGTGAGGGAGAGGCGGACACAGGGAACCAACATACATTACTGATGTACATTACCAATGTACATTACTGCACTGTTAGAGCTCGATGTTGGCGCTTATTAAAGCCGTTAACATGACATGTTACTCAGAAAGACCACTCTTAGATGTACATTTTGTGCTCCGGACTTGTGGAATAACCTACAATGCACTTTAAATATTGATTCCCTGATGACAAGAGGATATTTTAGGAAGATGCTTGTTTTTGAATGTTTTAATTTGATTAGTTTTAACCAATGTTGATGTTTGTGCTGTTATTGTCTGACTTACAGACTTACATTTTATGTAATGTAATGTAATCTGCCTAAATGTATTCCATAGACATTAAGGGAAAAGGGTGAATGAATGGATGACTGGGAGGGAAGGAGGCAAGGAGGGAAGGAGGAGGGAAGGAGGGAAGGAGGGAAGGAGGGAAGGAGGGAGGAAAGTGCAAGAGGCAGTGCAAATTGCTAAGGAGTAAGCAGTAGGAAGCTAAACATGGGAAATAATGACAGTTGTCAGTTTGGTAGAGATGTTTTGGCTAATTGGTAGTCCTTAGTACAGTAGTACTTAGTATATGACAGTAGTACTTAGTACATTACACAGTAAAAGAGACAGATGAGTCTGAAGCATGGGGATTATGATTGTTGGAAGTAGTGGTTTTGGAAAACTGCCAATCAACATCAAATTAAAATCTCACACACATAATGAATGTAATTACATAGGGTTAGCTAGAAGATTCTCACACACACACACACACACACACACACGCACACGCACACGCACACGCACCACAACCAAACACACACAGCACACTTTGATGCTGGAGATGAAGAAATGTCCCGCAATTAATTGGTGGGAAAGGAATATGCATGAAGAATAATCTTTTCCTTTCCCCAGGGAATAAACAATATTGTTTCAATGTGTTTTCATAGAACTGTGTTGCTCATCACACTCAATCATGAGGAAACCCCTGTGTTGTGTGTTTTGTTGCGTGTGTGGTGTGTTTGTGTGTGTGTGTTTGTGTGTTGTGTGTGTGTGCACGTGTATGTGCCACATGCGGCCGTACTAAAGAAATGAATGGAAGTGAGATAATGAAACGCTCCACTAAAGCAGCAGGACTGCAATCTAATCTGGTCTTTTAATGGAGGGACCGTTGATTCAGTTAGAGGAAGCCATGCTTAGACTGGGGCCCTGTGTGTGTGTGTGTGTGGGGGGGGGGGGTGGTGTGTTGGGTGTGTGTGTGTGTGTGTGTGTGTGTGTGTGTGTGTGTGTGTGTGTGGGGGTGTTTGTGTGTATGAAATGACTCACGTACGCCAAATTAGGTCACTTTCTTTGAGGGCGTTCCAGCATAGAGAGACCGCTAACAGAGACAGTCTCGCTTTCCATTGCTCTCCATTGACTCTGTATTGCGTGAAGGGGCCTCCTGGTCATTGAGGTCCGCTAGCACACAACAGAATAAATGCCTAAAGCTGCCGTGTTGCTGGGATGCACCACCAACAGGTTAAAGAACCCACAGCTAAGTTTGTTTTTTTTAGGTGGCGAACTGAGAAACTGAGCTTTTAAGAAGACAAAAGGTGGATCCAGGCAATAAGTTGTGAGGAGTCAGAAGGACGAATGGGAAAACTTTGGCTAATTTGGCCAGACAAACTGTAGAGTTTTAGGCTAACTAAGCTAAGCATGGTCTGGTTTTGATCTTTGTTCGGTTCAATCATGATCTTACCTGGTGATTGGATGAAATACTAGTAAATATCAAGTATTTCACTTCTGGTCATTGTGTGGGATCATTTCCCTCAAGAAGAGAAAGGTTGTGTTTCTTGTGCTCCGTCTCTATTCCAAACAATACTCAAACCAATGAGAACAGTACTGTGTGTGTGTGTGTGTGTATGTGTGTGTGAATGTGTGTGCACGTCTGTAAGTATCAACATCGCTGTGCGTGCGCCTCCATTTCTAAGTATATTTGTTTCTGTGCATTTGTGCGAGGTTCTCTGAGAGTATCAATGTGTGTGTGTGTGTGTGTGAGTTCCACCACCACCACCACCACCACCACCACCACCACCACCATCAGCATCGTACCGGCGTGTCCACGGTTGTCCCTGCTCCTCCTCCTCCTCCTCCTCCTCCTCCTCCCTCTCCGTTCTCCGCCAGGTCCTCCACCAGCACGGAGGGGAACACGCCCACCCTCCCGTTCAGCTCGCCCTCCCAGAAGCCGTCGTCCGTCTGCGTGTCGCGGCTCAGCAGCCGGATGACCGCGCCCTCGGCGAACGAGAGCTCCTCCTCCGCCTGGCCCTCGTAGTCGTAGAGAGCGCGCACATACGCGTCTGTGGGGGGGAGAGAGCGAGAGACAGAGAGAGACAGAGAGAGAGAGAGAGAGATGGGAGATCAGATGACTAGTGCAGGTAACCTGGTGACTTGGAGGAGAGGGTAGGGGAGGTAGGGGGTGGAAGTGCAATATTTTTAGGGTGTTGCTGTGATCATGACCCTACCCTTGACATCAAGCAAATGTATAATTTTAGTATTATTATTAGTATTATTAGTACAGCTGTGTGTGCACACGTGCATGTTTCCCTCTTTTTGTATCTGTTGAATGTGTGTGTGTGTGCACGTGTGATTCACCGTTTGCCGTTTTCTCCATTGAATATGTTACTGTGTGAGCATGTGCACAGTTCCCACACAATTGTTTCCTCCATTGAATATATATGTGTGTGTGTGTGTGTGTGCACATGTGTTTCCCCACCATTGTTCTCTCCAGTGAGTGTGTGATGTGTGTGTATGTGTGTGTATGTGTGCAGCCGTGACATTTCCTCACAGTTGATTTCTTTGTTGAATGTGTGTGTGTGTGTGTGTGTGTTCCCTTACTCTGTTGAATGTGTGTGTGTGCATGCGTCTTTCCAGAATGTTGTTCTAGCTATTGAATGTATGTGTGTGTGTGTCGTGCACACCCATGTGTGCACCCGTGCGTGTGTGTCTCCCTGCTGTTGTTCTCTCTGTTGTGTGTGTGTTTGTGTGCATATCCGTGTGTGTGTATGCGTGGGCATCCATACCTGTGTGTATGCATGTGCGTCCATGCGTGTGTCTCTCCACTGCTGCGTGTGTGTGTGTGTGTATACATCAGACAGATACAAAAAGAGGGAAACATGCACGTGTGCACACACAGCTGTACTAATAATACTAATAATAATACTAAAATTATACATTTGCTTGATGTAACGCCTTTTAATAATCCCAAGACGCTTGAAGTAAGGAAACACACACACACATATCAATGGAGGCACACACATATCAATGGCGAAAACAACAATGAGAAAACACATACACACATATGCATGGCATGCACACACACCCACACGCACGCACGTGTGCACACACACACATAGACACACACAC
>PIJE02000116.1:315619-323119 GCA_002895965.2 Coryphaenoides rupestris
GTGTGTGTGTGTGTGTGTGTGTGCGTGTGTAGTGTCATGCTGTACCAGTTAACGGTTGAGTCATCGGATTTCTGTTTACACAGTAAACTCAACTGTCGCAAAGGACAACAAATGCCTGCTAGAATGTGTGTGTGTGTGTGTGTGTGTGTGTGTGTGTGTGTGTGTGTGTGTGTGTGTGTGTGTGTGTGTGTGTGTGTGTGTGAAAGTGATAGCCAAGCATTCCACTCTTATATGCCCTCTAAAGAAAGGTGTACACACACGCCGCCAACCAACTACTAAACATAACCACTAGTATCACTGACTCACCCTTATCAGACACACTTTAGCTGCTGCTTTGCTGTCCGACTTGGAAGTACTTTTGACAAGGATATTATATCAGAGAATCCTTTTTTTTCTTTTACATTCCACAAATGACAATCCCCTCGCCCCGCCCCACCCCCCCCCCCCCCCCCCCGACTGTGAGCTAATAGAGAAAAACTAAAACAAAAGAAAGACTTCATAGACTGCACAGCACAGGCGGAGGTGGAGTGATGAACGAGGCCCCTTTTTTGCGAAGGTTCCCGCCATCTTGGTTTCTCTGCAGCGGAGCAGCACAGCACAGCACGGCGGCGGTGATGGCGGCGGTGATGGTGCGGGGATGTTTATGGGTCTGAGAGCGATCATTACTTTGTGTGAAAATAGTCACGAAGGCCTCCACCCCCCCCACTCGATTGGAGACCTCCGGGACCCCAGGGTTATCCGTGTATATATATATGCGTGTCACGTATTTCACAGCCGTATTAATAAAGTTGAGTCGGAGGAGTGTAGAATGGGGCCGAGGGGAGTCGTGATTCACCACCCCCACCTCCCCCATTCTCCACCTCCCCCTAACTCCCCCCATCTCACCTCCCGGTTGTCATGTGTTTCCGTGTCCCCATCCTGCAATGCGGAGCGGTGTTCACGGAGCACATATCCATCCATCCATCCATCCATCCATTCATCCATCACCCCCCCATCCATCCCTCCTTCCATCCATCCCTCCTTCCATCCATCCCTGCTTCCCCACCCGCTGTCTCGCTCTTCATCTCTCTCTGCCGTACGAGGCTTTCCTCGTCTTCTTCCGTGGACACACCACCGTTCTCTCTGCATTCATTCACAGTCTCTCCCTCTTTCTCCATTTTTCTCACCTTGGCGTTCCAATTTTATCTCAGCTTTATCGCCCTAAACACCGACAATCCCCCCCCCCCACCCGGCCACACCTCTCACCATCTCCTCTTCTCCTCCTCTTCTCCTTCATCCTCTGTTCCCTCACCCCTCATCGTTTACTGCCACCAACTGTAGTCTTTCTCTCTCTCGCTCTCCAATTTTCCATTTTCTTCAAGGCCCTGTTCCCCTCTCTCTCTCTCTCTCTCTCTGCTTTTTATCCTTCACACTCTGTCCTCCACCAGTTTCTCACACACACATTATAAATATGAATGTGTTGTATTATTTTTTCTGAAGGTTTATCCCGCTCTGTCTCTGCCTCCTGCTGGTTTTGTCTCTGCCTCACGCTGCTTAAAATGGCGTCCGTATCATGTGAACAGACGATTGTCGGTTACGCTCGCAGACAGACAGACAGACAGACAGACACACACGTACCCCAATATAGTCCTGTAGAATCGAAGCTCATAGCTCACACAACTACTCACCCGCAGCGAAACACACACAGTAAAAAAAAAAAGGACAAAAGACTGAGGCGCACTCTCTCATAACACCCAGTGGCTGTCAGTCAAACGTGGTCACGGTGCTGGTGAGGCTGTCGTCACGGTGAGGTTTTATGAAGCAGTATGAATGAAGCCGCAGGGTTTATCTGCGGTAATGAATGGCTGGGTCACAGCAAGGCCCGGGCTGCAATTAGCTGCCAATTGA
Organism: Coryphaenoides rupestris; assembly: GCA_002895965.2. NCBI lineage: Eukaryota > Metazoa > Chordata > Actinopteri > Gadiformes > Macrouridae > Coryphaenoides > Coryphaenoides rupestris. The sequence goes on from PIJE02000116.1 coordinate 317,507, forward strand.
AGTGATTGAGGAGGGAGGTCAGATTTTCTTTTTGGGCAGAAGAGCCTTCTTGCGCTCAGCTTCATGACACAGTACGGGTACTGTGTCATTAAGACACACAGAACACAGTCTCACAGGCCAAACAGGGACAATGTGTGGGAACCTAAGGTCTGTTTTCATGCAACACCGCCGTTGCACCGCATGCTAGCTCCCATGCATGGGTGAACTCATGGTAACCTACAGTTTCCACTTTTCTACGCAAGCGACTCGCCCTTTGGGAGTATTTTTTCCAGTATTTTTGATTTGATCGTTGGAGTGAAGTAGTTTATTTTCGTTTCTGATTGCCGCTTGGTTGAGGTTTTAGTTTCAGATTGTTTGGAGGGTTTGGCTTCTTAGTAAGTTTCCATACAAAGTCTTTGAGTATCTTTGTTTGCTAAGAAAGTGGTAACCCAGGTGTGGTGAGGGGCGGGGTCTCACCGAGAGTGAGGGATCATGGGAATTGTAGTTGGCCCAGCGTTCATTCTCCAGCTCCTCCATTACCTGGGACCATGCAGAGAGAGACAGTGAGGGGAGTGAGGGGCACACACACACACACACACAAACACACACACACACGCACGCACACACACTGATAAGATAAAGTACAGACAATTCCATGCTATTCATAGCTGTGTTCACATGCAGATGCAGGGATGCATGCAGGCAGGTACAAACAAAAAGCAAATCCATAAAAAGTATTCTCACACACACACACACACACACACACACACATCACAAACTGGGCACACACACACACACACACCTGGTTCATGGCACTCTTCAGCCAGGTATCCACAGCGACGCCCACTTGTCGTAGCAGGTCCAAGCGCGCCTCCGCCTTCAACTGTACGGTCTGTGAGAGAAGGAGGAACTAATGAATGACATCCGCCTGTGGCTGTGCTCAGAGCCACCCCTCTACCCTGGACCACAGACCACAATAACCCTGCAGCAACAGACAGTCAATATTTTGCCGCTGCTGCTGTGTGTTGTTATTGATATTAAAAACAATAACAATATATGACAAGATCTCCCAGCTCAGCTGGCCCCGGACCCCCCGGCAGAAGAGCTCTGGGAGATTTACACGGCGAAGACGAATCGCGACATTTCCTCCGGGTGGCATAAAAATAATGGCCGACTGGAGTGGCAACACTTTCGTTTGTTTTCCATACAATGGCGGTAGCTATACTGCCTCCCGCTGTTTGTTTGCATGAGGACACGTGGGTTACACACACACCACACACCGGTACACTGGGAGTGTGTGTGATGTCAGACTGGGAACACACACAGCCATTGGCCTGTGACATCACCGCTTGTGTAGTCAAGTAAAGAAGCAAACAGTGGAGACATATTTAGACGGCAAGATGTCTGATTTAGGGTTTAACGTTTGCGACATGTGGGTAGCAAAGCATACACGAAAAATATGTCTTTCCAAATGTATTTCCAGAAGCGGGTGGGAATTGGATATTTGCGGGCTTTATGAGGGAAAGACCAGAACAAAACACTGGTTTTCATTTGTCGCAATTCATCCTCTAACGATTCACATATGGAGCAGTTTTCTACTAAAAACGTACCAAGACGGTTAAGTCGTAATCATTACGGCCATTATTGTAATAACTGGTGCTGAGCGCAGAACAGACAGTATCTCAGGAGTCTTTGATGTATATTTAGTTTCCCCTCCTTCGCCTATTTCCACTCACTAAATCATACTTTACTTTTATTTCATTCCGTTCTGCTGACAGAGCAGTGGGACTTCTGAGGGACACACACACACACACACACACACACACACACACACACACACACACACACACACACACACACACACACACACACACACACACACACACACACACACACACACACACACACACACAGGCATACAGGCACACAGGGCTCAGGGCTCAGGGCCTGCTAGCCTGCCATACCTGTCGTACACTTATCACAGCTAAGCAGGCAGGCACACTCCCCTGACCTGCTTGTCAGAGTGAACCTCCGTATATCTTGTACTTCCACAAAATGCACACAACCCAGGAAGCCACTACTAGCCCTGAATAAAACTCTGGGTCGGGGGGGGTGTGCTAACATATGATGTAACATGTTAGAAGTGTATAGAGATTTTGAGGGTTGTGCAAGAGACAATAGACCCTTTTCACAGCAGGAGAAACACAGGCGTGGCTCACAACACTAATTCTGGGTCTGTTTGATTTAGGTATGGCAGTGCACCAGTATAGACACAACTAGTCCAGTTAATATACATCATTGACCATGCCGGTGCTGCGACAGACTCACCTATAACATTACAATCACAGGAACAGGAAGTTACTTTACCCTGCTCTACTGACGACCTGTGAAAAGGGTTAATAAGAACCAATCAAATAAAGAGAGAGCCCTTCTGGTTTGCTTTGATGACACCGGAAGGGACACGAATTAATCATGAATCAAATTTTTTTTTTTACATTTTAAGTAATATTGTTTGACATTCATTGCTCTGAATCAAATCAATAACATATGGATTTCTGGAGGATAAGACTGCAATATAGATTACAGTGAATTGTATAAATGTAGAAAACGTTTATACAAGACGTTAGGAAAAAACTTAGGAACCCTCTGAACAGGAAGGGGTGCCCCATCTTAATATCATCTGTAGAGTATTATCAATACAGACGTGATCATCAAAATAGCCACTGTAAAATCCATTTCAAATACACCAAAATATTGCCAGCTGCTTATCACAACAACAAAAAAATATTAATTCATCCGTCTGGCACAGAGCCCGCCGGTTCTGTTCATGTTGCCGCGGAGCCAAATTCTCCCAAACGCAATATCACCCTCCAAAACACAATAAGAACCCCTCCGTATCTTGAGGAACGGTGACGGTGTGATAAGACGACATATTGTGCATCATGATAATAATGCTTAGCTGGCTATAACTCTGTACAGAATATCTATCACTGTGCACCCACTGTACACATAAAGACACCCTTTTTGAATGGCCGCATCTCAGCCTACATCGACAAGAAGCACTCACATCTTGGGGCGCATGGCAGCCATTGGGAGAGACCAAGCATGTGTTTGTGTGTCTGGTTGTTTTGTGATACGAAAAAACCAATCCCTATCCCCGGTGTGGTTGCTGTGGCTTCCTGTCTGCGTGGAGACATGAGTGGCCTTAATGTAAAGTCAGAGCACAGCGTCTGGAGCGAGCTAGAAATAGGAGCTGCTGCTGCTGCTGCTGCCCAGGACGGCTCATTAGGATGTACAGCGCGGCTCGTCTGGTCTGGAGCCTCTGCCCTCGTCTGCTGTAGGAGCCAGCGATCAATACCCCCACAGAGACTGGGGGGGGGGGGGGGGGGGAGCCGGGGTTAGGGTTAGGGTTTAGGTGAGGGTTAGGGTTAGGAAATAACAATCAATACCCTAACAGAGACTGGAGGATGGAGGGGGGGGGCAGGAGGGAGCCGGGGTTAGGGTTAGGGTTAGGGTTAGGGAATAACACTCAATACCCTGACAGAGACTGGAGGCCGGGGATTAGGGTTAGGGTTAGGGTTAGGGCATAACACTTACATGATGATAGTATAGTGGTAGAGAGAGGGAGTGAGGAGAGAGAGAGCTAGAGTGAGAGAGAGAGAGAGAGAGAGAGATTGAGGCAGAAAATGAGGCACGCATCACAAGGAGAAATAATGTTCAAGTCCTAGGGAGTCCTCTCAGATGAGCACAGATGAGAGAGAAATAGAGAGAGAGAGAGAGAGAGAGAGAGAGAGAGAGAGAGAGAGAGAGAGAGCACATGGGAGAGAGAGAAAGACAGAGAGAGAGAGGGAGAGAGAGCGTGGTAGAGAGAGAGAGAGGCAGACAGAGAGAGAGAGCACATGGTAGAGAGAGAGATGCAGACAGAGAGAGGGAGAAAGAGAAAGAAAGAAAGAAGGAGTGAGAGATGCAGACAAAGGGAGAAAGAGAAAGGGAGGGAGATAAAGAGACCAAACTGACAGTTTGAGAGAGTGGGTGAGAGCGATACAGAGGGAAAGACTGACAGAGAGCGAATGAGAGAGAGAGAGAGAGAGAGTGTGTGTGTGTGTGCGTGTGTGTGTGTGTGTGTGTGTGTGTGTGTGTGTGTGTGATGAGGCAGAAAATGAGGCACGCATCACAAGAGAGAGAGAGAGAGGGAAGAGAGGAAAGACACGAAGAGAGAGAGGGAGAGAGAGCGTGGTAGAAAGAGATGCAGACAGAGAGAGAGAGCACATGGTAGAGAGAGAGATGCAGACAGAGAGAGGGAGAAAGAGAAAGAAAGAAAGAGGGAGTGAGAGATGCAGACAAAGGGAGAAAGAGAAAGGGAGGGAGATAAAGAGACCAAACAGACAGTTTGAGAGAGTGAGTGAGAGCGATACAGAGGGAAAGACTGACAGAGAGCGAATGAGAGAGAGAGTGTGTGTGTGTGTGTGTGTGTGTGTGTGTGATGAGGCAGAAAATGAGGCACGCATCACAAGGAGAAATAATGTTCAAGTCCTAGGGAGTCCTCTCAGATGAGCATCAGTATGCAGGGAAATAGAGAAGCAAACAGCCAACCAGCCACAGCTCAGCCCCCAGAACCGCTCTTGAATGGGGTTTAGAAACTCATCCTCAGTCCCTGATCCTATTGGTCAGTCAGGACAGGACAGCCCTGCCCTCATCATCGATTAATGGAAGCGATAGAAGGTCGTAATAACTCGTCATAGCTCCCAGGCCCTGACTATACTATAATAACTTCTTACACTTCCTGACTTTGTCTAACCTGTGACATCACCAGCATCTTTTGTCATGAAAATATAATTTGTCCTCGCCTGTTTTTTTTATTTTATTTCACTAAGAGCGGTGGCGAAGGGGAGTGACTTTTTTTATGTGAACACTAAACCTCGGGTGAATGGCAAAATGTCTTCCCTCCATCATTTAACAAAGTCAGACACGCATCATATAAATGTGCACAGAGCACGGGGCGTTTTATGTGCTGTGGTAGGCTGGGCTGGGCGCTATTGATCGAAGAGCGAGCCACGAGAAGGCAGAGAGCAGGAGAGTTATGCTTTTAGGGAGAACCCCACCAAATGAATTTCTCCCCGGGTCAGATGGCAATAGCTCTGGATAGTACACCAGTACACCTTTCAGATGTTAGATCTTCAGCCACACTATTCTCTATTATATTTATTTGCTGCTATCTATTGGTTGTTCAAGCTCTGACTGATACTAACTAATAGGGAGCTTTAATTACCCTTTTGTGTTTCTTTAAAAAAAAGAAAAAAAAAGTTGAATGAGTCCATTAGCTTCTAATGGCCTGGTTAAATATGCATGAGATGTCCAGAAGACAGAAGAGAATGACGGAGAATGAGCCAGCGAAATGCAGCGAACACCAGCATGAACGCCACACTCACGGCCCAAAGATAACAACACAGCCGCCACATCGTGGAAAGTTACCCAAATTGTGGACCGTTGTGTACAGTAGTTCATTGTTGTCACTTTTATCTAAATAAATAAAAGGTAAATGAAAGCCCACCAACTAAAAACGCGTTCCACAATAGTCAGGAACTGTAGCAGCAGCACAGCACGTGCGTCCACACGACAGTAACCAAAACCAGA
>PIJE02000116.1:325619-355619 GCA_002895965.2 Coryphaenoides rupestris
TCAATCAAAAGCATGTGGCTTTCAGTGCTCAGAGCCAAGTGCCGACACAATGTCTGTCCTCCTCAGGTCTCTGACTCAAAGGCACACCAACGGACCGGGTAAATGCCTTGACTGATGGAACCTGAATGAATCCAATAAAAAGTTCTGAATGTTCCTAAATGTTATGTAATGTCCTTTGGCTTTGGGTGTTTGTTCAACATTAGGTTCATAATAATGGAGGCAAAAGTATACAGTTAAGCAGTAAACATCTCCTTTAATCATCTCAAATACAAGAACATTGTGTTGTGTAAATGCATTAACGTGACATGTAGACTGACTGATCTAATCACAATGCAAGATTACCTGTCCTGTTTATATTTTGGGATTTTAATGTTCCGTTAATTCATCAACAACAACAACAACAACACCTGCTCGGCGTTTGTTAAACAGTCCACCAGTGTTTCTACGGCAACCGCCACACCTATTGTCATTCCAATCATTTCAATTAGCCGTCCGATCCAATTAAGCTCGCTCATCTTCACTGTTGAAGAACTGTGACACAAATCGGAGACACAAAGCTACGTGTCACCTACGGGCTTCGAGAACCTTAAACATATACGTGATCTGGTCATAATGAGAGTGTGCGGTGAGCAACCATGAGCGGGCAAAACACATACAGTGATTGTAATTGCACGTTAGTTTCCCCCACGCGCGCCATATCTTTTAATGATGCGTTGCTTCGGAAACAGCTAAGGAGGGAGAGGGGGGGGAAGGGGGCAAACCTGGGATAAGTATAGGTGTGGAAGAGAGGGAGAGAATGACACCAGAGATGTGCAGCCTCATTACGTCCATGCAGGGCAGCGTTTGGCGTAGTGAGCGGTGGCGGGGAGGAGGGATGGATGGAGAAGGGGAGGCATGACGGAGCAGTTGAAAGCTGCGATTGGCTGCGCGACCGACACGTATGTGCCCGCGGACGTGGAGTCATCGCATCCATAAAACATGGCACAAAATGCTCATTTCAAGTAAATAAGTCAGTAAGTACGGTATAAGCATGCATAAATGATGCGTGGAAATGCACACACAGCAGCACAGCACTGTCATATAGGTCACCCCGCCCTCCGGAGAGGCAAGTTCCGGGCCGTGGATGGATGAAATTGGACGGCGAGGGTTGAGTGTTGATCATCGTAATGATGATGGGTGATTTCCATGGTGTGTTTACCATGAAGTTTACCAAAATGCTTTTTCATGCATAAGCATTGTGGTTTGCCGTGATTTGTAGTCTGTAGTCTGCAGTCTTGAATGTCCTCATAAGCAAATCAAATAAGCGAAATAAGCAAATTATGTTCAGTAAGCTAATTTGCTTGTTTTATGCTTGTGTGTTACAGTTTGACTGCTTGCGTGTGTTTGTCGGTGTGTTTGTGTGTGTGCTGTAATATTTGAAGGATTTTATGCCTTGTTTCATCAAATGATGAAAAACAACAGCTGGGCACCAGAATGTGGTGTCTGTGGGTGTGTGCTGGGTGTGGACCCAACACGACCCACTACACACACACACACGCACACTAACGCACACACACACACACACACACACACACACACACACACACACCATCGTCAGTCAATGGAAAAGTTGAGGCAACATCAATGAATCCCACTTCCTCCTTTTCTACATACCCATGTGACACATAAAAAAAAAAAACCGGAAAATGAGTTGTTATGAAGAATAAAAACATCCGATTTGCCATCTCTTGCAGATGATGAGTGTGTAAATAAATCAATAAATCAATAAATCAATAAATGAATGAATATAACAATGTAGCAGTGTAAAGGTTAATGGTTAACATAGCCGTTAGCACTACCTGTGCCAGGGTCATTCTCATGGCACTGACCGGCGACGGCTCAATGTCCACCAACTGCGGCACCGAGCTCAGAGTCTGGCACACACGCACAGGCACACAGGCACACACACACACACACACACACACACATAGGCACACACGTGCACACACACACACACACACACACACACACAGGCAAGCAGCAGGGAATTCACACACCCGGAGGCCACACAGACGCACACACACAAGGAGGGTTAGTGGAGAAAACAGAGCAAGGGACACGTGTTAGCAAGAAGGTTGAACAAGTTCAGGAAGACACCGGAAGGAAAGAAAACACACGTTAGTGTCCTGAGAAGAGAGCCAGGAAGACAGAGAGAGAGACAAAGAAAGATATAGGAACAAAAGAATGGCCAGAAGAAAGACAATAAGACAAGAAGTAAGACAGAAAGACAGATATAACAATGAAATAATGAACAAAATAAGACAATAAGATAAAAAGAAAGACAGAAAGAAAGATATAGGAACAAAAGCATGACTGGAATAAAGAAAATAAGAAACGAAGAAAGACCAAATGAAAGATATAGGAACAAGAGAATGAACAAAATAAAGACAGAAAGAAAGGAAGAATGAAAAGGTGGAAAATAAAGAATTACAAAAACATCGTAATAATTAAAGAAACAAAGAAAGATAGGAAAGAAAGATTGTGAATGATAGACAGAAGGCATATGAAGAAAGAGAGTGAGAGAGAGAGCGAGAGAGCGAGAGAGAGAGAGAGGGAGAGAGACAGCAAGAGAGAGAGAGGTGCAGGTCTACAGAGAGAGTTTAAGCGGTGCGCCCGCTGGGGCTAGATGTGTTTTTAATTAGTTCTCTGTCCTCAGCAATAACCTCGGCGTCTCCCCGAGGTGTGCGCACGGACCGCTTGGCATCCGCCGTTTTTTAGCGATTACAAATCAATTCGGGCACATCACACGTTCATTTCCGTCTCCGTTTTATTAGCGGCCGTCAGTTTTTTTCCCCGATGCAATAAATAAATGCACATTCCGCCTCAGCCTTCAAATGTTCTTACAATCTAAACTTCCCAGGGGCCACCCAAGCCTTTTAGTGCTAGAGAAGCTCCCTCTGTGGTCTCTATAAGGAGACGTGGATCGGGGATCTTCGTGATCATCGCGGAGCAGAGTTCACACGAATGGGGGCTGATTTGGCTGACTTGGCTTTGGCGTCACTTCACAACGAGCGGCACGGGACGACGGAAGTATGTTTGTGTTTACGCTGCGGCGCTCTCTCTATGAACGTCCCCGCGGGGGTTCAAGGGAGAGCGACCTTCACGAGAAGGAATCTCGAGGACGACGTGACACACAACAAACACTGTGAGGCCAAAGCCTTCGCATGGCATGTCAAGACAAGAGAGGCCTACACTGGTCTTCTGTGTGTGTGTGTGTGTGTGTGTGTGTGTGTGTGTGTGTGTGTGTGTGTGTGTGTGTGTGTGTGTGTGTGTGTCTACGTGCGTGTGTATGTGTGTGCATGACTTACTGTGTCACAGTCGCTGGGCTGGAATTGGAAGTCGTGTGCTTTGTGAAACACTGGGTTCTCCTGCATGAACAACTGCTGGTTGAACTCCTGTATTACCTGTGGATCACACGCACGCGCGCACGCACGCACACACACACACACACACGCTTTCTCTTTGGTACATTTCACGAGGCTACAGAATATAAAAGCAACAAATGAAGCCAATCCTGAACTAAACAGCATTAATCACATATTATTAGACCGCATCGTGAGTCACATTCGCACCCATTTGGCAATTTGCCGTTTCCTGCTGCCTGTTCCAGAGGAATAAGTGGCAGCCATTTTTAAAGTAAACAAACCTGAACACACTCGACAGTAAAACCCAGATGAGAAGCAAAGATGTTTGTTTAGAGTCAGGAGGGGAGCGGGTCTCACCCTGGTGGACTTGTCCAGGAGGAACTGGTAGGTGTTGTGTGTGGCCTGGAAAGTCTCCAGCTCCGTGCGACACAGAGCCACCAGGTAGGTCTTCATGTGCTCAAAGACCCCCCCGTCCAGCGCCTGGAGGAGCAGGGAGGGACACACCACGTATTAGGACCCATTATCACCCATTATTACCCATTATTACCCATTATTACCCCCACTAGTCCTAGACTCAGTCCTGAGACAACAGGCTCTGGGTGCGAACCCCAGTGTCGATGTCAATCTACCTGTCAGCATCCTGGAGTTAGAGGCCCCCTACCTGCTCCTTAATGACGTACAAAATGCACTCAAAGTCACTTTGGATAAAAGAAAGCAACACACACACATACACACAACACTCTCTGTCTCTGTTTCTCCCTTGCTCTCTCTCTGTCTCCATCACTCTCTCTCTCTCTCTCTCTCTCTCTCTCTCTCTCTCTCTGTCTCTCTCTTCTCTCTGTCTATCTCTGTCCTCTCTCTCTTCTCTCTCTGTCTCTCTCTGTTCTCTCTCTCTCTCTCTGTCTCTCTCTGTTCTCTCTTCTCTCTCTCTTCTCTCTGTCTCTCTCTGTATCTCTCTCTCTTCTCTCTGTTTCTCTGTGTGTCTCTCTCTCACTGTCACTCTCTTTCTGTCTCTCTCTGTCTTTCTCTATCTCTGTCACTCTCTGTCTCTCTCTCTCAGACAGCACAAATGGAAGCTGATGTCTTGTCAATTAATACCGCCGTACGTGTCATGTGACACATACTTGTATTAATCAAGCCTACTTAGGAGTGGAGGAAATGAGCGAGAGGGAAAGGTCATTTGATACAGAGACAAAAGGGACGAGAGATCGGCAACTCAACGTGAGAGAGAGAGAGAGAGAGAGAGAGAGAGAGAGAGAGAGAGAGAGAGGGGATGAGGAGGAGAGGAGAAGAGGAGGAGGAGGAGGAGAGGAGGAGGAGGAGGAGGAGGGGGAGAGGAGGGAGGAAGAGAGGAGGAGGAGGAGGAGGAGAGAGAGAGAGGAGGAGGAGGAGAGAGGGAGAGAAAGGAGGAGGAGGAGGAGGAGGGGGAGGAGGAGAGGAGAAGAATGGAGGAGGAGCTGGAGGAGGGGGAAGGGGAGGAGGATGAGGAGGTGTCTTAATCCCACAGCCGTTATCTTGCTGTGTTCTGCTGCGTTTCATCACACAGGACGTTCTCACCAGAGGGAGGAATCCAAAACGTGTGAACAGGAAATGATCAAGACAGAAACCGAGACGGGTCACCGCAGCGTCGCATGGGGAACACAGACGTGAGGGAGGACATGCAAGAGTGTGTTTGTGTGTTTTGACAAACGAAACTTATGCGCGAGCAGCAGGCGACACATAAAGAGAAACCCAGGAGGAGACACTCGATGACAAATTGCAGGCGGGAGGGAGGAGGAGGAGGAGGAGAGCATGTAGTCGGCTGTTTAGGAAGCCTTTTACTCAGCCGCTGGCAGAGGGGTGAGGAGGTTTAAATTCCATCATTTCCTCGATATGCGAGGAGACTCCATCGAGTGCATGATGGGCCCCTGATGCTTGCTGAACACACACACACACGAACGCACGCACACACACACACACACACACGTTGGCCCATTCCGAAAGAGAGAGAGAGTGATGAAGGCAGAAGTATGCATTGACACTCTGCCTACCGGGCGACAAACCGCAGTGTCAAAACTCACACAGACAAACCTGCTTCATTAAGCGTGACACATTGATGGCAGCTCTTGTTCTTATACCATGCTACGTGCACACACATATACACACATACACACACACACACACTCACACGCACACACTCACACGGTCATTGTTTTCCTTTGGCATGCCTAAAAAACAATGGCATATTTACACGGAAATTATGTCATTAAGGGCCGGGCGGCTGGCTGATTGCTCTGCAAATGTCACGCTCTCGTTACCTCCCTCCCTCCCTCCCTCCCTCTCCCTCCCTCATATCCTCCCTCCCTCTCCCTCTCCCTCCCTCCCTCTCCTCCCTCCTCTCCCACCCTCTCCTCCCTCCCTTCTCCCTCCCCCCTCCCCTCCCTCTCCTCTCTCTCCCCCTCCTCCCCTCTCCCTGTACCCATCCATTTACAATGGTGTTTAAATGGAGTGAGTCAGCGTCCAGAAACAGACCCCAGTCCATCCCCCTAGAATGTTCACTGATCTAATCACAATGCAAGATTACCTGTCCTGTTTATATTTTGGGATTTTAATGTTCCGTTAATTCATCAACAACAACAACAACAACACCTGCTCGGCGTTTGTTAAACAGTCCACCAGTGTTTCTACGGCAACCGCCACACCTATTGTCATTCCAATCATTTCAATTAGCCGTCCGATCCAATTAAGCTCGCTCATCTTCACTGTTGAAGAACTGTGACACAAATCGGAGACACAAAGCTACGTGTCACCTACGGGCTGAGAGAACCTTAAACATGTACGTGATCTGGTCATAATGAGAGTGTGCGGTGAGCAACCATGAGCGGGCAAAACACATACAGTGATTGTAATTGCACGTTAGTTTCCCCCACGCGCGCCATATCTTTTAATGATGCGTTGCTTCGGAAACAGCTAAGGAGGGAGAGGGGGGAAGGGGGCAAACCTGGGATAAGTATAGGTGTGGAAGAGAGGGAGAGAACGACACCAGAGATGTGCAGCCTCATTACGTCCATGCAGGGCAGCGTTTGGCGTAGTGAGCGGTGGCGGGGAGGAGGGATGGATGGAGAAGGGGAGGCATGACGGAGCAGTTGAAAGCTGCGATTGGCTGCGCGACCGACACGTATGTGCCCGCGGACGTGGAGTCATCGCATCCATAAAACATGGCACAAAATGCTCATTTCAAGTAAATAAGTCAGTAAGTACGGTATAAGCATGCATAAATGATGCGTGGAAATGCACACACAGCAGCACAGCACTGTCATATAGGTCACCCCGCCCTCCGGAGAGGCAAGTTCCGGGCCGTGGATGGATGAAATTGGACGGCGAGGGTTGAGTGTTGATCATCGTAATGATGATGGGTGATTTCCATGGTGTGTTTACCATGAAGTTTACCAAAATGCTTTTTCATGCATAAGCATTGTGGTTTGCCGTGATTTAAGATAGTAGTCTGTAGTCTGCAGTCTTGAATGTCCTCATAAGCAAATCAAATAAGCGAAATAAGCAAATTATGTTCAGTAAGCTAATTTGCTTGTTTTATGCTTGTGTGTTACAGTTGACTGCTTGCGTGTGTTTGTCGGTGTGTTTGTGTGTGTGCTGTAATATTTGAAGGATTTTATGCCTTGTTTCATCAAATGATGAAAAACAACAGCTGGGCACCAGAATGTGGTGTCTGTGGGTGTGTGCTGGGTGTGGACCCAACACGACCCACTACACACACACACACGCACACTAACGCACACACACACACACACACACACACACACACACACACACACCATCGTCAGTCAATGGAAAAGTTGAGGCAACATCAATGAATCCCACTTCCTCCTTTTCTACATACCCATGTGACACATAAAAAAAACAACCCGGAAAATGAGTTGTTATGAAGAATAAAAACATCCGATTTGCCATCTCTTGCAGATGATGAGTGTGTAAATAAATCAATAAATCAATAAATCAATAAATGAATGAATATAACAATGTAGCAGTGTAAAGGTTAATGGTTAACATAGCCGTTAGCACTACCTGTGCCAGGGTCATTCTCATGGCACTGACCGGCGACGGCTCAATGTCCACCAACTGCGGCACCGAGCTCAGAGTCTGGCACACACGCACAGGCACACAGGCACACACACACACACACACACACACACACATAGGCACACACGTGCACACACACACACACACACACACACACACACACAGGCAAGCAGCAGGGAATTCACACACCCGGAGGCCACACAGACGCACACACACAAGGAGGGTTAGTGGAGAAAACAGAGCAAGGGACACGTGTTAGCAAGAAGGTTGAACAAGTTCAGGAAGACACCGGAAGGAAAGAAAACACACGTTAGTGTCCTGAGAAGAGAGCCAGGAAGACAGAGAGAGAGACAAAGAAAGATATAGGAACAAAAGAATGGCCAGAAGAAAGACAATAAGACAAGAAGTAAGACAGAAAGACAGATATAACAATGAAATAATGAACAAAATAAGACAATAAGATAAAAAGAAAGACAGAAAGAAAGATATAGGAACAAAAGCATGACTGGAATAAAGAAAATAAGAAATGAAGAAAGACCAAATGAAAGATATAGGAACAAGAGAATGAACAAAATAAAGACAGAAAGAAAGGAAGAATGAAAAGGTGGAAAATAAAGAATTACAAAAACATCGTAATAATTAAAGAAACAAGGAAAGATAGGAAAGAAAGATTGTGAATGATAGACAGAAGGCATATGAAGAGAGAGAGAGTGAGAGAGAGAGCGAGAGAGAGAGAGAGAGCGAGAGAGGGAGAGAGACAGCAAGAGAGAGAGAGGTGCAGGTCTACAGAGAGAGTTTAAGCGGTGCGCCCGCTGGGGCTAGATGTGTTTTTAATTAGTTCTCTGTCCTCAGCAATAACCTCAGCGTCTCCCCGAGGTGTGCGCACGGACCGCTTGGCATCCGCCGGTTTTTAGCGATTACAAATCAATTCGGGCACATCACACGTTCATTTCCGTCTCCGTTTTATTAGCGGCCGTCAGATTTTTTTCCCGATGCAATAAATAAATGCACATTCCGCCTCAGCCTTCAAATGTTCTTACAATCTAAACTTCCCAGGCGCCACCCAAGCCTTTTAGTGCTAGAGAAGCTCCCTCTGTGCTCTCTATAAGGAGACGTGGATCGGGGATCTTCGTGATCATCGCGGAGCAGAGTTCACACGACTGGGGGCTGATTTGGCTGACTTGGCTCACAACGAGCGGCACGGGACGACGGAAGTATGTTTGTGTTTACGCTGCGGCGCTCTCTCTATGAACGTCCCCGCGGGGGTTCAAGGGAGAGCGACCTTCACGAGAAGGAATCTCGAGGACGACGTGACACACAACAAACACTGTGAGGCCAAAGCCTTCGCATGGCATGTCAAGACAAGAGAGGCCTACACTGGTCTTCTGTGTGTGTGTGTGTGTGTGTGTGTGTGTGTGTGTGTGTGTGTGTGTGTGTGTGTTTGCGTGTGATCACCTGCCAGTTTGGTAATGCTAATATGACAATTGGAAACCCTCAATGTTCTTAAATTCTGCAGGCCTGTGTGAGCATGCGTCAACAAGGACACTGTGTGTGTGTGTGTGTGTGTGTGTGTGTGTGTGTGTGTGTGTGTGTGTGTGTGTGTGTGTGTGTGTGTGTGTGTGTCTACGTGCGTGTGTATGTGTGTGCATGACTTACTGTGTCACAGTCGCTGGGCTGGAATTGGAAGTCGTGTGCTTTGTGAAACACTGGGTTCTCCTGCATGAACAACTGCTGGTTGAACTCCTGTATTACCTGTGGATCACACGCACGCGCGCACGCACGCACACACACACACACACACACGCTTTCTCTTTGGTACATTTCACGAGGCTACAGAATATAAAAGCAACAAATGAAGCCAATCCTGAACTAAACAGCATTAATCACATATTATTAGACCGCATCGTGAGTCACATTCGCACCCATTTGGCAATTTGCCGTTTCCTGCTGCCTGTTCCAGAGGAATAAGTGGCAGCCATTTTTAAAGTAAACAAACCTGAACACACTCGACAGTAAAACCCAGATGAGAAGCAAAGATGTTTGTTTAGAGTCAGGAGGGGAGCGGGTCTCACCCTGGTGGACTTGTCCAGGAGGAACTGGTAGGTGTTGTGTGTGGCCTGGAAAGTCTCCAGCTCCGTGCGACACAGAGCCACCAGGTAGGTCTTCATGTGCTCAAAGACCCCCCCGTCCAGCGCCTGGAGGAGCAGGGAGGGACACACCACGTATTAGGACCCATTATCACCCATTATTACCCATTATTACCCATTATTACCCCCACTAGTCCTAGACTCAGTCCTGAGACAACAGGCTCTGGGTGCGAACCCCAGTGTCGATGTCAATCTACCTGTCAGCATCCTGGAGTTAGAGGCCCCCTACCTGCTCCTTAATGACGTACAAAATGCACTCAAAGTCACTTTGGATAAAAGAAAGCAACACACACACATACACACAACACTCTCTGTCTCTGTTTCTCCCTTGCTCTCTCTCTGTCTCCATCACTCTCTCTCTCTCTCTCTCTCTCTCTCTCTCTGTCTCTCTCTATCTCTCTGTCTATCTCTGTCACTCTCTCTCTTTCTCTCTGTCTCCCTCTGTATCTCTCTCTCTCTCTCTCTCTCTCTGTCTCTCTCTGTATCTCTCTATCACTCTCTCTCTTTCTCTCTGTCTCTTCTCTGTATCTCTCTCTCTTTCTCTGTTTCTCTGTGTGTCTCTCTCTCACTGTCACTCTCTTTCTGTCTCTCTCTGTCTTTCTCTATCTCTGTCACTCTCTGTCTCTCTCTCTCAGACAGCACAAATGGAAGCTGATGTCTTGTCAATTAATACCGCCGTACGTGTCATGTGACACATACTTGTATTAATCAAGCCTACTTAGGAGTGGAGGAAATGAGCGAGAGGGAAAGGTCATTTGATACAGAGACAAAAGGGACGAGAGATCGGCAACTCAACGTGAGAGAGAGAGAGAGAGAGAGAGAGAGAGAGAGAGAGAGAGAGAGAGAGAGAGAGAGAGAGAGAGAGAGAGAGAGAGAGAGAGAGGGGATGACGCGAAAGGTCACAGAGGCAGCACATGGAGGAGGAGGAGGAGGACGAGGAGCTGGAGGAGGACAAGGAGCTGGAGGGGGACGAGGAGCTGGAGGAAGAGAGGAGGAGGAGGAGGAGGGTGAGGAGGAGGAGGAGGAGGAGGAGGAGGAGGAGGGTGAGGAGGAGGGGAAGGAGGTAGAGGAAGAAGAATGGAGGAGGAGCTGGAGGAGGGGGAAGGGGAGGGAGGATGAGGAGGTGTCTTAATCCCACAGCCGTTATCTTGCTGTGTTCTGCTGCGTTTCATCACACAGGACGTTCTCACCAGAGGAGGAAATCCAAAACGTCGTGAACAGGAAATGGATCAAAGACAGAAACCGAGACGGGTCACCGCAGCGTCGCATGGGGAACACAGACGTGAGGAGGACATGAAAGAGTTGCGTTTGTGTTTTGATATGCGCGAGCAGCAGGCGAATTTAAACTCCCTGACCACCGTGCACCGCAGGCAGACGGTCGAGAGTAGCGCTTCCTAAAACAGCCGCTAACATGCTTCGGGTGAACATCATCGACGGAGGGACGGCATCATGGAAAGAGTGTGTTGTGTGTGTTTTTGATAACGACTCAACCTTTCTCTATCCATTGGCGCGGGACTGCCAGAGCCTGAGTATCGAGCTCGAGCACACAAGATAAAGAGAGCAAACGGCCGCAGGAAGGGCCAGACTCCACGCCTGCAATTTTGTCATCAGAAGGTGCTCGACTGACTACAACTTGCAGGCGGGAGGTCGATGGAGTGTATCGCGTATGTGATAGAGTGCATTCGGCTGAGTCGGCCTGCTTTGTTCTACGCGGAGAGCCTTTTACTCAGGCGATAGTGCTGTGCGAGGTGTGTCAGTGACGAGATTTAAACTATTCACCAATATCTCACACTCTTTCGATGATCTCTGCCGTCACGTCTGTGCGTATGGATAGACCATCCATTGAGTGCATGAACTTCTTGCCCGTCTCCTTGGACTTGAGGTAGAGCTTCACCACGCGCTTGTCACCTGCAACACACACACACACGAACGCACGCACACACACACACACACACACGTTGGCCCATTCCGAAAGAGAGAGAGAGTGATGAAGGCAGAAGTATGCATTGACACTCTGCCTACCGGGCGACAAACCGCAGTGTCAAAACTCACACAGACAAACCTGCTTCATTAAGCGTGACACATTGATGGCAGCTCTTGTTCTTATACCATGCTACGTGCACACACACACACACACACACACACACACACACACACACACACACACACTCACACGCTCACACGCACACACTCACACGGTCATTGTTTTCCTTTGGCATGCCTAAAAAACAATGGCATATTTACACGGAAATTATGTCATTAAGGGCCGGGCTGGTGTGTGTGTGTGTGTGTGTGTGTGTGTGTGTGTGTGTGTGTGTATGTGTGTGTGTGTATGTGTGTGTATGTGTGTGTGTGAGGGACAGTACTGCAGGGGATTTACAAGGCTTACAGTATAAATGCGATGCCACATGCCAGCAGTAGGGGGCGACAGAGAGCGTTGGTCCTTTAGTTGTGTCATCCCGTCTGGGTGAAAACAAGACTATTCACGTGGGAGAACTTCACCAGATTATGGTGAGTGACATCATGAGTGACATCATGAGTGACATCACGGTCACAGTCCCCTTCTGCTGACTAAGAATCAGTTGAGCCCAGCCTAGCTAAGAGTTACCAAAGCACACTGTCTAAATAGTACCCCTCCACAGTCGATTATTAGTTTGTTCGGGTAAAGTGTGTGACGGGGAAAGTATTGTCTGACTGACAGCTCTGACACAAATGAGCAGATTGGCCCCGCAAGTGCTGTCCCCCAATGTGTGTGTGTGTGTGTGTGTGCCTGTGTGTGCCTGTGTGTAATAGCCTGCAGTACCGTCCTTCTGTCACATAGACATTTGATACATTATTCAGTATGGCCTAATAGTTACAATGTCCATAATAAGCCTGAGGGAGACAAACACACACTTGCGCGCGCCACACACACACAAGCTTTCCAGTAGATCGGAAGGCTTGAGATTGAATCCGTACACAGCACGCACGACCAGATCATCGGTACTGAACATTGCTCGCCCATCTTGTCGGGATGAGTCTAAATGGTCCTGTAGTCTGTACGCAGCATTAGACATCCTCTGTTATCTTGTGAAATCTGTTTCTCTCACCTACAGTACATCTACCTTTTTTGGTTTTTTTTCCTGTTCACGCAAATAACGGAATCTACGCGGAACCAAAAGTGAAACTGGGTTGCCTACCGTGCCCCGTCTGAACGAACAGAAACCAGGCACTTTATCTCTCCCCCTCACTCTCTTATTCATTGCAACGTGCGTGTGCGTGTGTGCGCGCGTGCGTGTGTGTGTGTGTGCGTCTGTGTGTGGAAGTGCTCATTGGGGTTGACAAAGAGGCCAAAGGCGGTATGCATTACATTAGCCGAGGATACATATGAACATATTGGAGATACAAGCGATAGCAGCGGTCTGCTCAAACAGCGACCGGAGGAAAGCAATCACGGCTCATTAAGGGACATTGTTTCGTTCGTTCAATCATCTTCAACCAGATTTGTTTTGTGGGTTGCTGTGTGTGTGTGTGTGTGTGTGTGTGTGTGTGTGTGTGTGTGTGTGTGTGTGTGTGTGTGTGTGTGTGTGTGCAGCGTGTGTGGTGTACAGGATACACAAAAATAGACACACATCATCGCTAATGTGCAAATAAAGTCCCCCCCTGAGCACATCTTCCTGTGAGGGGAACATAAAGATATAGAAATTGGGACCGTTGATATATGATATCATATCGTTATACTGTACACTTTATATATATATGATATGATATCCGCGCAACCATGGTGTAGCGACTAGAAATAAGGTCAGTGGAGCTCTTGTCTCGTATATCATATCATATATATATAAAGTGTACAGTATAACGATATGATATCATATATCAACGGTCCCAATTTCTATATCTTTATGTTCCCCTCACAGGAAGATGTGCTCAGGGGGGGACTTTATTTGCACATTAGCGATGATGTGTGTCTATTTTTGTGTATCCTGTAGATAGTCGCTACACCATGGTTGCGCGGATACAGGGTAAAGAGTGACATTTATTATATTCTATATTTACACTTTTATGGCGAGCATGGTGGCTAACCAATCAGGAGCAGCGGTGAGGGAGCAGACAGGGCTGGGTGGGGGTTACAGGTTAGGCTGCGGACACTGAGGGGATCGAACCTGGAACACCCCATAGCTACGATCACTGGCTCACTTGGATAAAGTTGACAATCACTGGCTCCATTACAAAGTTCTCCAGCTGTCCTCCCTTCTACTACTCACCAGAAGGAGGGAAAAGCGTGATGTGGACTCACTGAAAGGCGACGTCGACCGTGACTGACTCTGGCCAATCACAACCTTAATGATTCTGGCCAATCACAGCCTTACTGATTCTGGCCAATCACAGCCCTCAGACGTGATTTATGGGCGTGTGTTGAACAATGTAGATAAAGAAAAGTCTCTGATTTTTGGAACAGTGGCTATACAATGGTGGTCGAGAGTTTGTTTGTGTGTGTGTGTGTGTGTGTGTGTGTGCGTGTGCGTGTGCGTGTGCGTCCGTACCTGTATGCCGTGCAGCAGGTCTGTGTGGTAGTAGCGGTCGTGGTGGGCGTTGGCGGCCGCCAGGGTGAGCAGGTAGTCGTTCCTGGCCTGCGTGGCCTTGGAGTTACAGTCACTCCTCTTGGCTTTCAACTGGGGGAGCAGGCAAGACAGGAGGTTGCAGCAGATACAGGGGGACGCCACGTTGTTACGTGTTGCATTATACGCAGGTGTGTGTGTGTCTGTGTTCGTTTACCTTCACACTTGCTTTCTGTAAACTAATTCTCGACTGAAACAAACCCAACTTGGACCTGAGAGTAAAAGAAAAATGGCAAAAAAATCTGTATTCAAGGTTTCCTATGTCATCATATAAAAAAGACACTTTCTGTTGATGATTGTAGTTTATTTTTGTAATGTTTTAAACTTAGAATTTTACACATGGCCCCTTTTAAAAAAACATTCAAATGAATCATGACCATCAATACAAGCGGAAAGACCTGACTAATACATCATAAGATATGTTAGAGTGGATAGTATAGAGAATCCTAAACTAAGCATATGAAATGTTTGCAGGTGTGTAAAGTGACCACTTTTCTGGTGGTGGCGGTAATGGTGGGCTTTTATACGAATTATTATGCAAATAGAGAGATATAGAGAGTCTGCTTCAACGTAAATATGGGGAAGAATATGAAAACATAATGAAATTGCTGTAAATGTATGAGTTTGATGCTGTGCGTGTGTGTGCTTGTGTGTGTGCTGT
This sequence comes from Coryphaenoides rupestris, assembly GCA_002895965.2. NCBI lineage: Eukaryota > Metazoa > Chordata > Actinopteri > Gadiformes > Macrouridae > Coryphaenoides > Coryphaenoides rupestris. The sequence goes on from PIJE02000116.1 coordinate 340,510, forward strand.
GTCACTGACAATGATTAATGTCCCAACTCTACTCACTAATGAAAAAGATTTCACCCACACACACGAGTACCACACACACACACACACACACAGGGAGGTAATTTCTTTGGGTCTGTGGCTTTGTGATAGAAAAACAAACAGAGTTGACTGACCAATCAATACAGGTGTTAGGCTGAGCCAAGTCCCTAACTGTTATACTGTCTCATTGGCAGCGGCCGCCCACTGCTCAGTATCCGGGGGAAAAAAAAACGGCACCAAAAATGTTTTGATCGCAGCCTTGAAAAAAAATCTATATTTGTGTTTTGGCTTTATTATGGCTCAATTGTCTTTGCCCGGGAGTTTTTTTTGGCTGAATGGGTGGCACATTATGTTGTAGGTGCACTAAATGCCAATTTCAGAGAAACACTAGGAGAATAACTATGTGTGCTGCATGCACTGAGGACACACAAAGACGCCATTGTTGCAATAATAATAACAATAATAATACTAATAACAATATAATACTCTCTGTATCCTGCGGAGCACCTCGTTGTGCACCTATGTGTTCTCTCTCTCCTCTCTCTCTCTCTCTCTCTCTCTCTCTCGCTCTCTCTCTCGCTCTCTCTCTCGCTCTCTCTCTATTCATATTCACCCTCTCTCACTCTTTAAAACCTGAGTTATAAGAGGATATAGTGATCCTTCCCAGGGTGAGACAAGAGCAGTGAAACCACTTCTTGGGCTGTGGTTCAGTGATCCCCCGCCACGTACCCGCGAGCGGTTAGCATTAGCGCGCTGAGGGACGCTCTATATGATGACAGCACTATATACAGCACTGCGGCTGCCGCTTCAGCAACAACGCTTATTCTTAAACAAAATAGTGCCTGTGATTGTAAAATAAGCTGAGCTTGGACTTTTTTGGAATTCACCTTTTTGAAGTATTTTATCTGTCAGATACTGCATAGACACGCAAATAGATTGACGTGTGCATGATCTGGAAGGTGTATTAAGTTGAGCTGTGGGGCTAAAGCTCTACAACTTAAAATCCCAAACTAACCCTTAGTTTGGGAGTCTATGTCTCTGGAAAAAGGTACCAGCGAGGGGTCTCCTCTGCTCTGTTGTCTGGTCTCTCTCTCTCTCTCTCTCTCTCTCTCTCTCTCTCTCTCTCTCTCTCAAGACCAGCAGCTACCGCTAATGGCGGCCATTGTGTGGATGGAGGAGGCTGTTTCTAAGGACCTCATTAGCTCCAAGGTCCTGGAAATGGCCAGGTGTGTGCTGCAGGTTACTGAATGGTGTGTGGTGTGTGTGTGCGTGTGTGTGTGTGTGTGTGTGTGTGTGTGTGTGTCGTGTGTGTGTGTGTGTGTGTGTGTGTGGTGTGTGTGTGTGTGTGTGTGTGTGTGTGTGTGTGTGTGGTGTGCGCGTCGGAGATTAGATTATCTTAGATTAAGGAAGACAGTAAAGCCCTGAGACACAGTCATTGTCAGAGAAAGCCTCGGTCTTCAGAGGAGGATTAGGGGGAGAAGTCTGAGTGTGAATGGAAGCTTTACTTTGAGTTGTTCGCCGAAGCAGCCCTCAGGCCCAGGGACTTTTAATGTCCGGGACTTCTTTTTTGTTGTGCTGAACTAGCGCTACCTGAACATTAAAGCTCAGCTCAAGTGAAATTCAGTGGTTCCTAAAAGGCAGTGATTCCTCCCAAAGTTGACCAGGGGGAAAATGAAAGTTGTAGCCACCAGGCGGGACTAACCCATATCTACTGGAATGGGTCACTGTGTCAGAAGCACTAACTGCCAGCGGTGTGTGTGTGTGTGTGTGTGTGTGTGTGTGTGTGTGCATATGTACACACACGCAAGCACGTGTGCCTAAATCCTTTGCTGCCGGTAAATACTTCAGGCAGAGCACATGTACAGTATGTTAACATAGAACCTTTCACGTTCCACGGTTTCCAAACAAGGCTCCGGGTCAACAAATCCACCCCCACCCAGGGACCCCCACCCTTCACCCCCACTCGCCATCCCCTCCGTCACTCATCCCCACGACCCCACCCTACGTCGGTCATCTCTCGCTCTCTGTCTCGCAGAGTGACTGTCTCTGCCGTTCTCACTGGGAGATTTACGCTGAGTCAAACAGTTTCCTCTTTGACAGCAGAACCTCACGGACACCCATGCTCTCTCTCTCTCTCTCTCTGTTTCTCCCACATCTCTGCATTTTTCTCTCCAACTCTCTCTCCTGTCTCTCTCCATCTCTCTCATACCTCGCTCCATCTCTCTCTCCCATCACTCCCCATCTCTCTCTCCATTTTTTTTATCCTGTCCTCTCCATCTCTCCCCTGTCTCTTTCCATCTCTCTCCTGTCTCTCCCATCTCTCTCTCGCGTCTCTCACATATCTCTCTCCAACTCTCTCTTCCGTCTCTCCAGCTCTCTTCCCTGTCTCTCTCCATCTCTCTCCCATCACTCTCCATCTCTCTCCTGTCTCTCCCTCTATTAATTATTCAATTAAATTCAATTCAATTCAAAGAGCTTTATTGGCATGGGAAACATAAGTTTACATTGCCAAAGCGAGTGGTAAATAAAAACAAAAACAAAACAAATGTCAGATATTCTACAATAAACAGACCTCTCTCTCTATCTCCATCTTTCCAGTTTGAATATGTTCTTCCTGCTCCCTGCCTGTGTGTTGCATCTCTAATTCCCATTATCTTCGCCACATGTCATTCCTGTTGCATTTCATTCCACACGCATTATTGAGGAACCACTAACTACTGGTCATTATCATCTGTGCCCTCATTCTTCACCTCATTAAAATGTTACAACTGTGCGTACGCTGTGTTGTGGTAGTCTCCTTATCTACCATGTTGGCCTGACTGCCGTTTGCAGACAGTTGGTTCTTAATGTGTCTGGAGCTCACTGCCTGGCCTGCTAGTGAAGCACCTGGCCTGGACTCCTCTGGCTTAGAGAGGGTCCCCCCGTTCCAGCAATATCATGTATGTACAGTACACACATACAGACACACGCACACGTGCACACACTTGCCCACACACACACACACACACACACACATACATACAACATGCACACACACACACACACATGCACAGAAATTACATTGCAAAAAACAGTGTGTCACGCATGACAACAAATCGTCATCTTCACTCACTCTCCGGGGAAGGGTGGAGTGGGTGTGGATGTCTGTGGATGAAGGGAGTATGAGTGTGTGTGTGTGTGTGCGTGCGCGCGTGTGTGTGTGTGTGTGTGCGTGTGTGTGTGTGTGTGCGCGTGAACACCAACTGAGAGGGGACTGTCCAAGTAAAGGACAGTGATTGGTTCCAGAGCACCAGGTTCACTGATTGGCCCGGCTGTGGTTCTCAATCTCCATCCTCTCCTCTATCAACAGTACAGTAGCAGCCTATATATACACAGCTCCACTGTACTGTACCTGTGTGTTGCTCCACGCACACACACACACACACACACACACACACACACACACATGTAGTCTACTGACACTGGAGACAGGAAGCAGATAAGATGTGTGTGTCAGATCACGATCACCAGGATTAGATTAACGTACGCACAGCGACCGCAATGCTAAACACCCGGCGGCAGGCACTCCCTTCCCCTCCAAGAAAGCATGAGGTCAGATTCCTGAATCGCAGAATAACAGAAAGACTCACTCCTCCACTTCCTTATATGGGTCTAGAGTGGACCCTCGCAGGGTTGTTGGGGGGGGGGGCATGGGAGTTTGCCCATCCAGTCTACATGTGCTTTGTCGACTTGGAGAAGGCTTATGACCGTGTCCCCTGGGGAATCCTGTGGGAGGTACTACGGGAGTATGGGGTACCAGGGCCGTTGGTACGTGCCACTCGGTCCTTGTACGAACAAAGTGCGAGCTGAGTCCGTATTCTCGGCACAAAGTCAAGCACGTTCTCAGTGGGTGTTGGACTCCGCCAAGGTTGTCCCTTGTCACCGATTCTGTTCGTGATCTTCATGGACAGAATCTCAAGGCGCAGCCGAGGTGGGGAGAGTGTCCGGTTTGGGGACCTCGGAATTGCATCTCTGCTGGGTAGTGACCGAAAGAATGAGATCGCGTCGAAAGGATTCAGCTGAGGTGGTTCAGGCATCTGATTAGGATGCACCCCGGGCGCCTCCCTTTGGAGGTTTTCCGGGCACGTCCAACTGGGAGGAGACCCTGGGGCAGACCCAGAACCCGCTGGAGGGATTATATATCTCGTCTGGCCTGGGAACGCCTCGGGACCCCCCAGGAGGAACTAGAGAGTGTGGCTGGGGAGAAGGAAGCCTGGGGGGCCCTGCTTAGCCGGCTGCCACCGCGACCCGGCCCCGGATAAGTGGACGAAAATGGATGGATGGATGGAAGTTTCAAGCACTTCATGATTTGCTAATAACTTGCTAGGTCACAGAATATAAAGACGGCCCCCCCCCCCCCCATCGTTTCCCCTTTTCTCCTGTTATTTCTTGCAAATTTTTAGTTTGTTTCTTTCTTTTGTTTTGCTACAAATTAATGAATTCAATTTGTATAAAAGTATATAAATGAAGAACTGGACCAAATTGTGCAATTGTCTGGAAGATGTAAGGAAACATTGCAATAAAGTGAAAAATAAATTTCAATGACATTTAAATTGTATATATCGTTATGATGATGATGATGCCGATGATGAAGAATCGGTATCAACCAATAGAAAGACTCAAGCGATTGTTTCTGCTGAACAGGTTGATGTTTTGTACACTTGCACGTCATTCATTTCGAAGGCTACAGGATACACAAAAATAGACACACATCATCGCTAATGTGCAAATAAAGTCCCCCCCTGAGCACATCTTCCTGTGAGGGGAACATAAAGATATAGAAATTGGGACCGTTGATATATGATATCATATCGTTATACTGTACACTTTATATATATATGATATGATATACGAGACAAGAGCTCCACTGACCTTATTTCTAGTCGCTACACCATGGTTGCGCGGATACAGGGTAAAGAGTGACATTTATTATATTCTATATTTACACTTTTATGGCGAGCATGGTGGCTAACCAATCAGGAGCAGCGGTGAGGGAGCAGACAGGGCTGGGTGGGGGTTACAGGTTAGGCTGCGGACACTGAGGGGATCGAACCTGGAACACCCCATAGCTACGATCACTGGCTCACTTGGATAAAGTTGACAATCACTGGCTCCATTACAAAGTTCTCCAGCTGTCCTCCCTTCTACTACTCACCAGAAGGAGGGAAAAGCGTGATGTGGACTCACTGAAAGGCGACGTCGACCGTGACTGACTCTGGCCAATCACAACCTTAATGATTCTGGCCAATCACAGCCTTACTGATTCTGGCCAATCACAGCCCTCAGACGCGATTTATGGGCGTGTGTTGAACAATGTAGATAAAGAAAAGTCTCTGATTTTTGGAACAGTGGCTATACAATGGTGGTCGAGAGTTTGTTTGTGTGTGTGTGTGTGTGTGTGTGTGTGCGTGTGCGTGTGCGTGTGCGTCCGTACCTGTATGCCGTGCAGCAGGTCTGTGTGGTAGTAGCGGTCGTGGTGGGCGTTGGCGGCCGCCAGGGTGAGCAGGTAGTCGTTCCTGGCCTGCGTGGCCTTGGAGTTACAGTCACTCCTCTTGGCTTTCAACTGGGGGAGCAGGCAAGACAGGAGGTTGCAGCAGATACAGGGGGACGCCACGTTGTTACGTGTTGCATTATACGCAGGTGTGTGTGTGTCTGTGTTCGTTTACCTTCACACTTGCTTTCTGTAAACTAATTCTCGACTGAAACAAACCCAACTTGGACCTGAGAGTAAAAGAAAAATGGCAAAAAAATCTGTATTCAAGGTTTCCTATGTCATCATATAAAAAAGACACTTTCTGTTGATGATTGTAGTTTATTTTTGTAATGTTTTAAACTTAGAATTTTACACATGGCCCCTTTTAAAAAAACATTCAAATGAATCATGACCATCAATACAAGCGGAAAGACCTGACTAATACATCATAAGATATGTTAGAGTGGATAGTATAGAGAATCCTAAACTAAGCATATGAAATGTTTGCAGGTGTGTAAAGTGACCACTTTTCTGGTGGTGGCGGTAATGGTGGGCTTTTATACGAATTATTATGCAAATAGAGAGATATAGAGAGTCTGCTTCAACGTAAATATGGGGAAGAATATGAAAACATAATGAAATTGCTGTAAATGTATGAGTTTGATGCTGTGCGTGTGTGTGCTTGTGTGTGTGCTGTGTCACTGACAATGATTAATGTCCCAACTCTACTCACTAATGAAAAAGATTTCACCCACACACACGAGTACCACACACACACACACACACACAGGGAGGTAATTTCTTTGGGTCTGTGGCTTTGTGATAGAAAAACAAACAGAGTTGACTGACCAATCAATACAGGTGTTAGGCTGAGCCAAGTCCCTAACTGTTATACTGTCTCATTGGCAGCGGCCGCCCACTGCTCAGTATCCGGGGGAAAAAAAAACGGCACCAAAAATGTTTTGATCGCAGCCTTGAAAAAAAATCTATATTTGTGTTTTGGCTTTATTATGGCTCAATTGTCTTTGCCCGGGTTTTTTTTGGCTGAATGGGTGGCACATTATGTTGTAGGTGCACTAAATGCCAATTTCAGAGAAACACTAGGAGAATAACTATGTGTGCTGCATGCACTGAGGACACACAAAGACGCCATTGTTGCAATAATAATAACAATAATAATACTAATAACAATATAATACTCTCTGTATCCTGCGGAGCACCTCGTTCTCTCTTTCTCTCTCTCTCCTTCTCTCTCTCTCTTCTCTCTCTCTCTCTCTCTCTCTCTCTCTCTCTCTCTCTCTCTCTCTCTCTCTCTATTCATATTCACCCTCTCTCACTCTTTAAAACCTGTTATAAGAGGATATAGTGATCCTTCCCAGGGTGAGACAAGAGCAGTGAAACCACTTCTTGGGCTGTGGTTCAGTGATCCCCCGCCACGTACCCGCGAGCGGTTAGCATTAGCGCGCTGAGGGACGCTCTATATGATGACAGCACTATATACAGCACTGCGGCTGCCGCTTCAGCAACGCTTATTCTTAAACAAAATAGTGCCTGTGATTGTAAAATAAGCTGAGCTTGGACTTTTTTGGAATTCACCTTTTTGAAGTATTTTATCTGTCAGATACTGCATAGACACGCAAATAGATTGACGTGTGCATGATCTGGAAGGTGTATTAAGTTGAGCTGTGGGGCTAAAGCTCTACAACTTAAAATCCCAAACTAACCCTTAGTTTGGGAGTCTATGTCTCTGGAAAAAGGTACCAGCGAGGGGTCTCCTCTGCTCTCTGTCTCTCTCTCTCTCTCTCTCTCTCTCTCTCTCTGTCTCTCTCTCTTCTCTCTCTATCTCTCTCTCTCTCTCTCTCTCTCTCTCTCTCTTTCTCTCTCTCTCCTCTCCTCTCTCTCTCTCTCTCTCTCTCTCTCTCTCTCTCTCTCTCTCTCTCTCTCTCTCTCTCATATCGATGTAGCTCTAGTCTAGCATAGCCAGACATATCACGCGCTGGCGAAAGGTCTGGCTGAACCCATTATCATTCTGGAATGGGGGGGGGAAATGCTCTGTTTTGCATTTCTTGTCTTGTCTTGTATTTCTTTAAGTCGTCTTGGGCGACTTTGAAAACGGTAATGCGCAGATATCGGAAGGGGGGAGGACAATTCCGACGTTCCGAAGTTATCGGCCAAAGGCGGGCTTGTCCCCCACAAGCCTACACACTGTCAGCCAGACTAATGGAGCCCTACCGTGTGTGTGTGTGTGCGCGTGGAGATAGATTAGCTTAGATTAAGGAAGACAGTAAAGCCCTGAGACACAGTCATTGTCAGAGAAAGCCTCGGTCTTCAGAGGAGGATTAGGGGGGAGAAGTCTGAGGTGATGGAAGCTTTACTTTGAGTTGTTCGCCGAAGCAGCCCTCAGGCCCAGCGACTTTTAATGTTGGGCTTCTTTTTTTTGTGCTGAACTAGCGCTACCTGAACATTAAAGCTCAGCTCAAGTGAAATTCAGTGGTTCCTAAAAGGCAGTGATTCCTCCCAAAGTTGACCAGGGGGAAAATGAAAGTTGTAGCCACCAGGCGGGACTAACCCATATCTACTGGAATGGGTCACTGTGTCAGAAGCACTAACTGCCAGCGGTGTGTGTGTGTGTGTGTGTGTGTGTGTGTGTGTGTGTGTGTGTGTGCATATGTACACACACGCAAGCACGTGTGCCTAAATCCTTTGCTGCGGTAAATACTTCAGGCAGAGCACATGTGCAGTATGTTGTCCTGTTAACATAGAACCTTTCACGTTCCACGGTTTCCAAACAAGGCTCCGGGTCAACAAATCCACCCCCACCCAGGGACCCCACCCTTCACCCCACTCGCCATCCCTCCGTCACTCCACACCCACAGACCCCCCCCTACGTCGGTCATCTCTCGCTCTCTGTCTCGCAGAGTGACTGTCTCTGCCGTTCTCACTGGGAGATTTAACGCTGAGTCAAACAGTTTCCTCTTTTGACAGCAAGAACCTCACGGACACCCATCGCTCTCCTCTCTCTTCTCTCTCTCTCTCTTTGTTTCTCCCACATCTCTGCATTTTTCTCTCCAATCTCTCTCCTGTCTCTCTCCATCTCTCTCATACCTCGCTCCATCTCTCTCTCCCATCACTCCCCATCTCTCTCTCCATTTTTTTTTTATCCTGTCCTCTCCATCTCTCCCCTGTCTCTTTCCATCTCTCTCCTGTCTCTCCCATCTCTCTCTCGCGTCTCTCACATATCTCTCTCCAACTCTCTCTTCCGTCTCTCCAGCTCTCTTCCCTGTCTCTCTCCATCTCTCTCCCATCACTCTCCATCTCTCTCCTGTCTCTCCCTCTATTAATTATTCAATTAAATTCAATTCAATTCAAAGAGCTTTATTGGCATGGGAAACATAAGTTTACATTGCCAAAGCGAGTGGTAAATAAAAACAAAAACAAAACAAATGTCAGATATTCTACAATAAACAGACCTCTCTCTCTATCTCCATCTTTCCAGTTTGAATATGTTCTTCCTGCTCCCTGCCTGTGTGTTGCATCTCTAATTCCCATTATCTTCGCCACATGTCATTCCTGTTGCATTTCATTCCACACGCATTATTGAGGAACCACTAACTACTTGTCATTATCATCTGTGCCCTCATTCTTCACCTCATTAAAATGTTACAACTGTGCGTACGCTGTGTTGTGGTAGTCTCCTTATCTACCATGTTGGCCTGACTGCCGTTTGCAGACAGTTGGTTCTTAATGTGTCTGGAGCTCACTGCTGGCCCTGCTAGTGAAGCACCTGGCTGGACTCTCTGGCTTAGAGAGGGTCCCCCCCGTTCCAGCAATATCATGTATGTACAGTACACACATACAGACACACGCACACGTGCACACACTTGCCCACACACACACACACACACACACACACATACACATGCACACACACACACACATGCACAGAAATTACATTGCAAAAACAGTGTGTCACGCATGACAACAAATCGTCATCTTTCACTCACTCTCCGGGGAAGGGTGGAGTGGTGTGGATGTCTGTGGATGAAGGGAGTATGAGTGTGTGTGTGTGTGCGTGCGCGCGTTGTGTGTGTGTGTGTGTTGCGTGTGTGTGTGTGTGTGCGCGTGAACACCAACTGAGAGGGGACTGTCCAAGTAAAGGACAGTGATTGGTTCCAGAGCACCAGGTTCACTGATTGGCCGGCTGTGGTTCTCAATCTCCATCCCTCCTCTATCAACAGTACAGTAGCAGCCTATATATACACAGCTCCACTGTACGTACCTGTGTGTTGCTCCACGCACACACACACACACACACACACACACACACACACATGTAGTCTACTGACACTGGAGACAGGAAGCAGATAAGATGTTGTGGTCAGATCACGATCACCCAGGATTAGATTAACGTACGCACAGTCGACCGCAATGCTAAACACCCGGCGGCAGGCACTCCTTCCCCTCCAAGAAAGCATGAGGTCAGATTCCTGAATCGCAGAATAACAGAAAGACTCACTCCTCCACTTCCTTATATGGGTCTAGAGTGGATGGAGGGCCCCTCCACCCCCCCCCCCCCCCCCCCCCCCCCTCCACGCGTGCCCCCCAGGCCTATTAGAGTCAGAGAGTTCTGAGAGACCATGGCTACTGCGTGACCGGCTGTCTAGGATGACCATAATGATGTATCTTGGACATGGAAAAGTGAAAGTTTAATATTAGAGATCAAATAAGAAAATGGCTCTTGAAGAACACAAGAACACTGCTCAGCCTCCCCGGGAAAGTTTATTCCAGGGTGCTGGAAAGGAGGCTCCGGCCGATTGTCGAACCTCAGCTTCAGGAGGAACAATGCGGATTCCGTCCTGGCCGTGGAACAGTGGACCAGCTCTTTACCCTCGCAGGGTTGTTGGGGGGGGGCGTGGGAGTTTGCCCATCCAGTCTACATGTGCTTTGTGGACTTGGAGAAGGCTTATGACCGTGTCCCCTGGGGAATCATGTGGGAGGTACTTACGGGAGTATGGGGTACCAGGGCCGTTGGTACGTGCCACTCGGTCCTTGTACGAACAAAGTGCGAGCTGCGTCCGTATTCTCGGCACAAAGTCAAGCACGTTCTCAGTGGGTGTTGGACTCCGCCAAGGTTGTCCCTTGTCACCGATTCTGTTCGTGATCTTCATGGACAGAATCTCAAGGCGCAGCCGAGGTGGGGAGAGTGTCCGGTTTGGGGACCTCGAATTGCATCTCTGCTGGGTAGTGACCGAAAGAATGAGATCGCGTCGAAAGGATTCAGCTGAGGTGGTTCAGGCATCTGATTAGGATGCACCCCGGGCGCCTCCCTTTGGAGGTTTTCCGGGCACGTCCAACTGGGAGGAGACCCTGGGGCAGACCCAGAACCCGCTGGAGGGATTATATCAAATCTCGTCTGGCCTGGGAACGCCTCGGGACCCCCCAGGAGGAACTAGAGAGTGTGGCTGGGGAGAAGGAAGCCTGGGGGGCCCTGCTTAGCCGGCTGCCACCGCGACCCGGCCCCCGGATAAGCGGACGAAAATGGATGGATGGATCTACCCTAAAAATAGACTCAGTAAAATAACATGTTTTTTGCGACAATAAAGGTACCCCCCCCCCCCCCCCCATCGTTTCCCCTTTTCTCCTGTTATTTCTTGCAAATTTTTAGTTTGTTTCTTTCTTTTGTTTTGCTACAAATTAATGAATTCAATTTGTATAAAAGTATATAAATGAAGAACTGGACCAAATTGTGCAATTGTCTGGAAGATGTAAGGAAACATTGCAATAAAGTGAAAAATAAATTTCAATGACATTTAAATTGTATATATCGTTATGATGATGATGATGCCGATGATGAAGAATCGGTATCAACCAATAGAAAGACTCAAGCGATTGTTTCTGCTGAACAGGTTGATGTTTTGTACACTTGCACGTCATTCATTTCGAAGGCTGAAGAGATCGAGCACACGCCTCCGTAACTTCTCTGCGGAAGCTGAACCGTTTGATAAGGCGCTGTGATGTGAATGCGTTCTTTGTAACGAGGTAATGCCAAAGTAATAATGAGTCTTCAGCCCACTTTATTCTCTCTGGCCCTCCATGCATCAGTGTGTCTCTCTGAGTTTCTCCATCTCTCACACACTTGATCCATCGGCCTCACGTCTAGGACTATTCTTTATTTTATCGTCCTGTACTACTCGTCCACTTACGTTTCATCACCTGTCCTCTCTCTCTGACACTCTCTCTCTCTCTCTCTGCCTCTCTCTTACTCTCTCTGCCTCTCTCTGCCTCTCTGTCTCTCGCTCTCTCTCACTATTTTTCCTGCTTGTCACAATCGCTTTTGTTTCACCTGTCAATTCCCTTTTCTTATCCACTCATTCCCCTCTTAAATGGTTCAATCCTCCCCACTTATCTCTCTATCTCTCTCTCTCTCTGTCTCCCTCCCTCTCCCCCCCTCTACCTCACCTCCTAAGTCCTGCTGCTCAGTTCATCCCTCCGTTCGCCTCTCCTCAGTGCAGATGTCATCTGACAACCACCTGGAAGGGAGGTTGCCATAGCAACCCCCCGTGCCCTTCCCCTTGTAGTCTAGGTGAGCCGGGGACCGCGCACTTCCTCACGCATATATACACACACACACACACACACACACACACACACACACACACACACACACACACACACACACACACACCACACACACACACACACACACACACACACACACACACACACACACACACACACACACAGCACAACATGCGCACGCATACATCATGCATGGCACGCACACACGGGCAAGCAAAGCACACATCCTGTTTTTATGACTCCAGTGCCACACTGGGCATTCAGACAGCAGGAAATCCTGAGGAGACAGGGATAGGATGAATGTGAGTGTGTGTGTGTGTGTGTGTGTGTGTGTGTGTGTGTGTGTGTGTGTGTGTGTGTGTGTGTGTGTGTGTGTGTGTGTGTGTGTGTGTGTGTGTGTGTGTGTGTGTGTGTGTGTGTGTGTGTGTGTGTGTGTGTGTGTGTGTGTGTGTGTGTGCATGCGTCCGTGTGTGTGTGTGTGTGTGTGTGTGCCTGTGCAGCAGTGAGAGACGAGATTGATCTGAGTTGGCTGATTGACGTTGGTCAGGTTAAAAGTAGGCGACTGGATCCACTCAGACTCCAGTGTCTGCCACCGTACCGCTGCTGTCCGTCTCTCTGTCTCTGACAAGACCATCGCTGGTCGGCCTGCAGGCACAACACCGGCGTCTTGCTGAGCAACATCCATCCCTTCTGGATGGATGTTGCTCAGCAAGACACCATCAGTGCACCGGAGGAGGAGGATGAGGATGAGGAGGAGAAGCAGCAGGAGGAGGGGGTGGAGGAGGAGCAGGAGGAAGGGGAGGAGAACGGAGGGGAGGAGGAGGAGGAGGAGGCGGCTTGTTTTTCGCTTCACAACAAACGTTGCCGTTTGCTGATGGTTTGCCAGTTGTTCTTGTTGCTCACATTGACCGGCGGAGAGGAGAGAGGGTGGGGCTGGGGGTGGAGGTGGGTGGAGGTGGGTGTGAGTGTTGGTGGATCAATCTCTGTATCTCCCCCCCTCCCCTCTCCTCCCCTCCCCTCCCCGTTCGATCCTCTACCACTCTCTCTGCCAGCCAGCGGAACCCCGCCAAGGCACTCAGCGCACAGTCACCTTGACGCCTTCAAGACCTCTACCGCTCTCTCTCTCTCTCTCTCTCTCTCTCTCTCCATCTTACTCACTCTCTCGCATTCTCTCTCTCTATCTTACTCTCACTCTCTCACATTCCCACTCCCTCTCTCACTCTCTATCTTACTCACACACACACACACACACTCTCTCCCTCTCTTTCCAACTCTGTCACAGGCTTCTCCCTCCATCTTGTCTCGCCTCCATATTAACCCCCGCCCCCACCAACACCACCACCACCACCACCACCACCATACACACACACCCCACCTCCATCTGATATTATTTATTCATCTCTTTCACACAGATTCTGTCCTCCTAAATCAATACAATCAATGTGCCCCCGCTTTCCCCACTAATCACCCAATGGGCCACAATAACTGTGTGCGCTTGTGTCTGCTTTGACGTGTGTGTGTCATACAATTCAATGGGAGACGGCTGTTGTCTTTGGCTGGACACCGCTGCTGTGTGCGTGGGCTTTAGTTGAGACCAGAGCTCAGACTACAGACACAAGGCAGATGGATAAATGGATAGAATTAATGAAATGGAGGCAACCGGGAGGCCAGTGCTGAGCCTCTGCTCCACGGCAGCATGGGTGAGGAGGAGGAGGAGGAGGAGAGGAGAGATGGGAGGCATGGAATCAGAAATTATCCTGTTGACATGTCTCTCTCTCTCTCTCTTTCTCTCTCTTTCTCCCAAACACACTTTTTCATCTACTGACCTTGTCAAGATCAATCTAAAGCAGACATTAGCACTTAAGGGACAAAAAACAAAACGTGTGTGTGTGTGTGTGTGTGTGTGTGTGTGGTGTGTGTGTGTGGTGTGTGTGTGTGTGCTCGTGTGCGAATGTTTTGTGTTCACATGCATCTGCAGTATGCACTTGTATGTGTGTCTGCGTGCATGTGTATGTGTGTGTGTGTGTGTGTGGTGTGTGTGCAAGCCCTCGCGCACACGTTCACCCTGTGCTCAGGATTGTACACTAATGTACACTAATGTACAGTGTTCCCTTCCATTGGTGTGAGAGGAGGACCAGCATGAGCTGGGGGGGAGGGGGGGGGGGGGGGAGAGGAGGGGAGAGAGACAGGAGAGAGCAGGGGGGAGAGGCAATCTGCAGTGCGGAGAATAGCAAGCAGACATGTATTGTCCAGACAGTGAGAGGAGAGGAGAGGAGAGGAGAGGAGAGGAGAGGAGAGGAGAGGAGAGGAGAGGAGAGGAGAGGAGAGGGAGAGGAGAGGAGAGAGATAAAAGGAAGCATAGTAGATCAAAATCTACTGTGGTCTAATTAGATTTCCATAAATCAATAACTTCATGTGAATTAGTTAGTTGCTGAACCTAAATAATATTTTGGAGTCGCTGGGAAACATCTTTGTATTGTAAGAAGGAAGAAAGAAATGAGAAGCAGTGTGCCGCGTATTGATCGATGATGATATGATATATTGGTACTTATACCACGGTCTGGGTGAATAATCTTCTCTGATTGGCGGCAGGTGTGCATTCAAAAAGAAAGGGTAATCTTGCACAAGAGTATCTCGTTCAAGTTGTAGATCACCCGCTCTAAATATCATCCGCTACCAAACCTGCTATGACATGCCGTGATCCTTTTGAACACAATAACCTTCATAGTAAACAAACTGGCAGACAATTTTGATCCCACAATTAATTTTAATACTTTGCAACGAGTTATCCCGATAGAGGCATAACCTTCGCTTGCCTCGCCCTGTTTTGATTTATATCATGACTACCGGGCCTTGGTTATAAAAAGGACTCAAATTTGTCCTTCTCATGACAACGGTAAGCTCTTGCTTTACAACCTTTTTGCGATTTTGAGTGCAAAACGTTCACCAAAAATGTCGCTTTTATTTAATATTGCCAGCAATTGACCATATGGTATAAGCG